>PVHX01015170.1:0-47772 GCA_004024805.1 Geosciurus inauris
CACTTACATACAGTTACCTTATACTAGATAAAGGAGCCAAACACATACACTGGAGAAAAGACAGCCTCTTCAACAAATGGTGCTGGGAAAACTGGAAATCCATATGCAGCAAATTGAAACTAAACCCCTATCTCTCACCATGCACAAAATTCAACTCAAAGTGGATCAAGGACCTGGGAATCAGACCAGAAACCCAACGCCTAATAGAAGAAAAAATAACCAAATATTCATCATGTTGGATTAGGACCATACTTCCTTAACAAGACTCCTATAGCACAAGAAGTAAAATCAAGAATCAACAAATGGGATGGATTCAAACTAAAAAGCTTCTTCTCAGCAAAAGAAATAATCAACGAAGTGAACAGAGAGCCAACACTCTGGGAACAAATCTTTGCCACACACACATCCGATAGATCACTCATCTCCAGGATATATAAAGAATTCAAAAAGCTTAACCCCCCAAAAAACTAACAACCCAATCAATAAATGGGCCAAAGAACTGAACACAAACTTCACAGAAGAAGACATACAATCCATCAACAGACATATAAAAAATGTTCAACATCTTTAGCAATCAGAGAAATGCATATCAAAACTACCCTAAGATTTCATCTCACGCCAGTCAGAATGGCAATTATCAAGAATACAAACAACACTAAGTGTTGTCGAGGTTGTGGGGAAAAAGGCACGCTCATACATTGCTGGTGGAACTGCAGATTGGTACAACCAATCTGGAAAGCAGTATGGAGATTCCTTAGAAAACTTGGAATGGAACCACCATTTGAGCCTGCTATCCCACTCCTTGGTCTATACCCAGAAGACTTTAAAACAGCAAACTACAGTGCTGCAGCCACTTCAATGTTTATAGCAGCTCAATTCACAATAGCTAAACTGTGGAACCAACCTAGATGCCCTTCAATAGATGACTGGATAAAGAAGCTGTAGTATATATACACAATGGAATATTACTGAACAATAAGAGAGAATAAAATTATGGCATTTGCAGGTAAATGGAGGGAGTTGGAGAATATCATGCTAAGTGAAGTAAGCCAATCTCAGAAAACCAAATGCCGAATGCACTCGTTGATAAGTGGATGCTGATCTATAATGTGGTGAAGGTCATGGGAACAATGGAGGAACTCTGTTCACAGGTGTATAAGGGGGGAGGGGGCATGGGGACAGTAAAAGTGGTGGATTATGATGGTCATCATAGCTATAACTTTATGTATGACTGCATATATATTGTGATTGTATAGAACTTACAACTAGAGAATTGATATGTTATCCTCTATGTACAATGAACCAAATTGCACTCTGTTATCATGTAAGCTTAAATAGAACAAATAAATAAATTAAATATGAAAAAAGATAGAAATTTGCCTTAATTATCTTCGATTGCTTGATTCTTAACATAGTGTTTAACTCATATTAGTAACTCAGTATTAGCTCACAGTTGAATAAATACATTCAATGTTTTATTTAATTTGTACCACAATCTCACCGGTATGGATGCATTCCAGACTTAATTAATATGATGAACCTTCCAATGAAGAGATTATACAGGATTATCTGAGTGAGCCAAATATAATCTCATGTGTCCTTAAAAGCAGATTGTTTAGCCAACTAGAGAGAAAGAGAGAGAGAGAGAGAGAGAGAGAGAGAGAGAGAGAGAAAGCATAAGGGAAGACAGAGAGATTTGAAACATAAAAGGAAATAAGGAAATCAACCCATCATCCTTGGAGAGGGCTGTGTAAAGCCTAAGAAGAAATAAAACCTAGGGGAGAAAAACCAGCCCAAGTGAAAACCAACAAGGAAATGGAGATGTAAGTCTTAAAATCAGAATGAACTGAATTCAAGCAACAATTTGAATGAGATTGAAAGTGCATTCGTGTATGTATGCATATATGTCTAAGCCCTGCCTATTTAGGCCGTATGAGACCCTGAGCAAATGACCCCGTTGAGTCCAAGGGACTTTTGACCAACAGACACTGTGAGATAATAAATGGAAATTATTTTAAGCCAATCACTTTGTGGCAATTTGCTTTGATCACACTAGAATATGAGTATAGTCAATGAAAGTCAAAAGATCAAAGTCCAAGGCTGAGGAATGTTAACTCTGCCTACCATTTGGCCATGGTCAATCTTGAATGTACTACTGCAGAGCAGTGGAAAATCTGAGGCAATATTTCAAATTTTTGCACTTGACCTGAGATAGGAGAACACCAGCTGTCCAGAGGAAGTTTATTTAAAATTATTTGGAGTTGGGGAGGCTAATGGAAAAACCTTTCCCAAGACATAGCAGTCCAGAAAAGAGTGAGCTTTAAATACGTTGGCAAACCAGAGAAATCTCCCAGTGATTTTTTGAACAGACATTTTTAATCTGAAACTAGGGAGGGGGTAGGTGGCTTTGGAGACTCAGGATTGCTTATTTTTCCAAGTAACAAGGGCCTAAGATAGTGGTAGGAAGCAGAAGTTAACATTGCAAGAATTTTATGTTGGGTGGAATCCACAACCAAATAAGGCTCCCCCAGTTGTCAACTTTTGTGTAGTTTGCCCTTTGAGATTTTCCGAGCAGTTTGTGAAGGCATATTTGTATTCCATGAAGCAGATTCTAAATCCAGGAACTATATGTGGTACATGGCTACATTCTGAGATTTAAAGAGGAAGATCTCTGTTCTCTTGGATGATAACATAAATTATTGTGACAGTGTGTCCCACAGGCCCAGGGACATGAGCAAAATGGGTCCCGTGGGATTTTAAGAGGGGGGCTATTTGTTGGCATTCCACTTGTATTCTGTATTGCTCCTAGAATTCTAGCTAGCTGATACCATGAGGCACCTAGCAACCAAGGCAAAGGCGCCAAACCCATCTACTTCTAGGGAAAAGACTTAAGCTTCTCCAGAGAAACTTCCTGTGCATATGGCAGCTCACTATAGATATGTGACACATATTCTATGTCCAACTCTACCCAGGGCCCCACACTTTTGTCAAGCTTGCAGGATCTGGGGAAATTCAAAGAGAATCCTCACTCAAGATGAATTTTCTTTATGTGTCAGAGAAATCAGTGTGCGTTTCCACCTCCAAGGAAATAAAATCATATTTCTGAGAAGTCATTTTTTTCTAGTGGGGATTCAAAGAACAATGGTTAAGGGTCTTAGAATCTGAGAGGGTGTGAATGCCAGCTCTCCTCATTCCCAATTGTATGACTTTGGGAAAAGTGCTTCATCTCACTCGGCTTGATGTTGCTAATCTGAAAACAGGTCTATAATAATACCCATGTTGTAGGCATCATATCCATCTCATAGCACCTCACATTGAGATTAAAATAGTAGCAATTATTTTAATCTAGGGGGACCAAGCAGAATGTTATCAGCCAAGTTATCAAGGAAGAGGTTTAAATTTGACATATAAAGGAGTTCCCCTGCAGCAAGAGTTAGAAATCTTACTGTGAAGATTTATGGAAATGCCTTCCACGAAGATGCTGAAGATAACCCTGACTATAAAATTGTGTGATGGATGTTTCTGGCCACTCAAGAATTCACACAGTCAAGTGACTATCATCACCTCAAGTTATCGTCTTGGGAATTTTTACACTGTTTCTAATGTTATTGTTTTTTAAGAAACTCCCTGGACACTTATCACTAAAATGGTCGTCAATGTAATATAATCCCTTCAACGTTTCTTTACAGAGGACAACCATTATCTTCTCAGGGATGATGTGACTTTTAGAAACAACCAAAAGTCATTCTGTGCCAATAAAGAGAAGTGAGTACATAATGAGAAGTCTGGCGTGGTTCAGACCCTTGTGCTGATATTTGCATTTATGGGTCCTACATTATATGAACAGATTGAAATGAAAATGACTTCAAGTCTAATATATGATGCTTGAATTTCAAGTGCTTTGGAACTTGTCTTATTTCTTAGATAGTTGATACACAATTGCTTACCAACTTCTCTATCCTTTGTCTTAAGTTTGAAATAGTTAATCAGAAGAAGTCTTTTAAAAGACTAATTCTTGATTCAAAATCAAATTGAAAATCTAAGATTCCCCTAAAAGCTACTTTTCTAATTGTTCTCAGAACCTCACAATTGGTTTCTAACTTCCTCATGTTTTTCCTAACCTGCTTCTATTTAATGGTAAGTATTCTTTAATCTGCCTTAACAAATGCATTCTATCTATTCAAAACCCATACTTGATTAGCAGGGAGCCATATCAAGTGAATTTTGTGAGTGATTAAAGTTTCTATTTCCTGAGCAACCAGAGTCTCACATTTCCAAGCAAATGACTCTGGACACATTCACATGTCTGGTGGATATCTGGATAAATACCAGTGAATAATCTGTGTGCCAAACACAGGAAGATAACTGTCCTTTCTCGTGCTGGTGTGCCTCCCATTCTGGTGAACCAAGTTAGCCTAGTTCAGAAGGGCCAAATACAGATATGAGTGAGGCAGATGAATTGGAAGAGAACCCAAAATCCACCAACAAGAACGGATTTATGTGGATAGTCCCCAGATAGTTTTCTGGGCAAAAAACTGCATTGTTATTCTTGGCTCTGCTTCCCCAACATCCCTCCACCCCAGCAGAGTCACATTTGTTTTGAAATCCACCTTGGAAAGGCATCACTTCAAGGCCTATGCTGTGGGGAAAGAACCCCCAAACACAGGCAAAGTTGGCCTTTACGCCACAATCTCCTAAAATGTCTCTGGTGACTGGATACATGTCTATACTGGCAGCTGATGACCTAGAGGCCCTTGCTGTCTTCAGACCTGTGGGATAATCTTTCTGGCCCAGCACTGGCCCTCTGCCTCAGGTGGGCATAAGACTAGCTACTTTCAACCTGAACTGGTCCCCACTTGTAGCTCTCTTTGATAAGGAAGAAAGGCTCTGGCCCCTGACATTTCTGAGTTAGGCTAGAATTGGTAGATAGACTGCACTAGTTAGCTTTCCATTACTGTAACAAAATACCCATGATAATCAACCTAAGAGGAGGAAAGGTTTATTTTAGCTTACAGTTTTGCAGGTTTTAACCCATGGTTGGTTGGCCACATTGATTTGGGGCTTAGAAGAAGGCAGAACACCATGGTGAGCAGTGGTAGAGCAAAGCTGCTCATCTCATGGCATCTGGGAAGGAGAAGAGAGAGAGAAGAAGAGGGAGATTCACAGGGGCCAGCATTTCAATATTCTTTCCAAGGGCATTTCCTAGTGACCTAATTTCCTACCCCAAGGCTCCACTTCATAAAGGTCCCACTACCAGTAGTACCATCAGTGAGGGAAAAAGCCCTCAATACATGGGCCTTTGGGGAATACTTATCCATAACAATAGGTCACACAGGTGCTGCCAATCCCAATCCTTTCTCTGTGTGGAAGTCCTAATTAGCTGACCGCTTGCTATGGTATGTAATACATATTCTATGTCCATCTCTACCTTGGTCTGACACCTCAGACCCACACATCCTGAAGGAATCCCCAGCTCTTTTTCCAGATGAATGTAAGGTCATTCACTGAGTTACACTTTGCATAACCATTTTCAGAAACTGCAACCAATCAATAGGAGCTGGCATGCAAGATAAAATCTATTTGTCAGCGAGACAGCAATAGAAAGCTACTTGCCAGGTCTCAGGAGCTCAGTAAGC
Source organism: Geosciurus inauris (assembly GCA_004024805.1). Taxonomy (NCBI): domain Eukaryota; kingdom Metazoa; phylum Chordata; class Mammalia; order Rodentia; family Sciuridae; genus Geosciurus; species Geosciurus inauris. The sequence goes on from PVHX01015170.1 coordinate 5,637, forward strand.
AGATGGTCGATGTGCTGTTTTTTCCCATCCTTTTTTAAATGACAAGAAAAATATTCATAATATGCATAGGCATCTAGGTGTTACTGCTCTAGAAACAGAACATCTCAAAATCTTAAAACAACCTCATGATCATTTAATCTGACCTGCTCATTTTTCAGAAGGGAAATGGATTCTTTTTATTGTAAACTCTCCCTCTCCCCCAACCCCCATCTATCTATCTCATTATTGGGAAAGATATAATTGCCCTTTTTATAAATGGGAGATTGCTCTATTCATACATCTTGGTGAGAGGCAAAGCTAAGTTCTCACTACAGAAGTTGAAAACCCTAAACTTCCACAATACCAACCTTTCTTGCAGCCAAGGAACAGACATGTGACCAACACAACATTAATCCAGTGTATTTGTTCTAAATACTGAATTGGGAGCTGGAGGTGTAAAGAAGCAGGGAGATGCCATTCTGATGCTGGGTGACAGGAGCCATGATTTCAGAAACTCTAGCTCCATTCTGCAATGGTACCTTTCTGTTCAGTTATGGTGGCAGCAGTGGCATTCTCTCCTGAGTGACCCATGATTGGGCCATGGTCTTGCATGCTGCCAGCATTCTATGTTCCTGAGTGTTTCCAGGTCAGGAAACAAGTCCTGTGTTTCCTGATTGTTCTTAGAGCTACTCCATCTCTTCTCAATACAATGCTTATCTGCTTAAGTAAGACCAAGTTTAGTTTTATTGTTGTGTTTTCATTTTTATGTTTTATTTTCTTGCAACCAAGAACCCCTGACTTACATGTGGTTTACTGGGGACTAGCAAACAATATGGCTTTGCGGCAGAGCTAGGATTGAGCCCATGTAACTTTTATCCGTATGTGATTTACATGGAGCCCCAGTTGTGGTCTTACTGTGCTAATGCCATTGCTAGTCTTCTTCTCTACCTTCTGGTAGGGAATGCTCCTTGCCTTCTCCATCCTGAGTAAAGGAATAAATATAGGAAAAAAGTAGGATCAGTGTTGTTCAAAGCACAGTGAGCAAGAGTTTAGGTTCCTCTGTTGGTGAAAAATAGGTAGAGAGCAACTTAAAACTCAGAGTATTGTGGCTTAGGTAACCTGGAAGTACATTCCTCCCTCGGAGTGGTGTCCACAGGAAGGGCACATACACAGCTTCTGTGGCAAACACTGTGCACGGATGCCACTGTGCCAGGTGATGGGAGACACTGGCTTGAACTTTTCCAGCTGAATTTAATATCTGATCATGTCACATGACTCTTTAACTTTTAAGCACACAATGAATTCTGACTAACTTGATCTTTGCTCCTCTTAAGAATCATCAGAGGGACTGGGGTGGTGGCTCAGTGGTAGAGCGCTTGCCTAGCATGCGTGAGGCACTGGGTTCGATCCTCAGCACCACATATAAATAAATAAGAAATAAAAGTCCATCAACAACTAAAAAAAAAAATTAAAAAAAAAAAAAGAATCATCAGAGATCACTTGCCATTGATATCATAAACTTCAGTAGAGAAGCTCATCTACTGAAGAGAAAGATTTTGATCATCTCTCAAAGCCAAGATTTCACGTACTGGAAGATTCATTGATCATCTTGACTCTTTCTTCATTTGCTTATCAGCAACTCAAACAAGCAGAGTTATCCATCCTAGTAACTAGGATTTTGTAAGGGGACATGTTCTATCCCACACACACAAGTGTACATGGTAGTTACAAAGAAGCTTTCCCTGAGAGGCTTATTACAGATACCACTCTGTCACCAGGACAGGCACTCTAACTTTTAATTATCTTCTCCTTCAGATTCTGAAACGATTTCTTTAAGCTGAGGAATCTACCTTGACATCTGTCATTTTGAGGAGAAGATGTGCTACATCTTCAAGCGCATAGTTTCTTTTCCCTCAATGTTGGTTGATCAAGGTTGACTCGTAAGAGTTAAAATCATTTCATATTTCAGTAAAGTAGCTTCCTCCCTCAGGAAGGAGTGATGAGGAGCCATGATGAAAGCAACGGAAATAACAATAGCACTTTGAAAAACACTTTGACAAAGTGTTCTCACAGAAACTATTTAAAAAGCCCACCAAAATCTCCCAGCCCACCCTTGTGTTGCTTTATCCAGCCAAAATGCCAACCCTGAGCAAATGAGTATTACATTAGTTGTTTTTTTTTTTTAACAGAAAGAAAAAAAAATCTACAGCAGTCTCAGTAAAAGCTGTGCCGCTGTTCTCAAGGAAAAAAGAAAAAAATATCTCCAGGCCTGTTTGACAGACATTAAACAACCCCCATGACAGGCAGGATTACACAATGGGGCTTCCGTGAAAATCGAAGGGATTGATTTTCAGAGACGAGCACAGCTCCCCACACTGACGGAACACCTTAAGCTGGGGCTGCTTCTGACTCTTGCTGGGAAACGTGAAGCCAGTTGGTAGTGGCTGAGATTCCAGGTAGGCTGCTGTCACTGTCTTAAGCAGACACTTGTGGAAAGGCTGGGAGGTGCACCAGCACCTTAGGCAAAGCAAGGCCAGCTCCTCCCGCCGCTGCTCTGCACACCACAGAGCACCTCACTGGCTCTGAGCACCAGGGAAGTGTCACAAAATGACTACTGCCCTTTGCAGCACTGAGACTTTTCGATTGGGGTAGCTCATGTCCATGTGCTCCACTACACCGCTCTTCCAGGAACGCCCTGAAGAGAGAGGCACCAGAGGACAAGCACACTGAGTCCAACTGCAGCTTCGCCCATGCAAGGCAGACGTCATGGACAGTTGACTCCTGCACAGAACAGATCCTGAGCAACGGGGCCAACATGCAGGACAGAACGCCTCGTGGGAAGTAAATGCTGAGGGAGACTGCACTCTCTCTCTCTCCTCCCTCCATCTCTCTCTCTCTCTCCTCTTTCCTTCCTTCTTTCTAGTCATTTATAGTTTGTTATGCTTAATTTATCTATGTCAGAATCAATCCAGGAAGACAAAGTGAGTTCATTTGAACCCCTCACAGTTTCTCTAAAATAATATATGTACCAACCCACATAACAATTCTGAATATATTGTCAAATATTGCTCTTTTATCAAAAAAAGATTGCTTTGCAGCATATCTACTTAGAAGTTGAGCACAGTGCATATAAACAACTGAGACTGTTGTCCTGTACGTGACCTCTGCCTATCTCTCCCTTTGAGAGAGCTTCAACTCTCTCTTCTTCTTCCCTTTGCTCTTTGCTTCAGCCACAACTTCTTCTTTTTTTTTTTTTTTTTGGTACTGGAGATTGAACTCAGGGGCACTTGACTACTGAGCCACCTCCCCAGCCCTATTTTATGTTTTTATGTAGAGACAGGTCTCACTGAGTTGCTTTTATGTAGAGTTTGGTCTCACTGAGTTGCTTAGCACCTCGTCGTTGCTGAGGCTGGCTTTGAACTCGCGATTCTCCTGTCTCAGCCTCCCTAAGTGCTGGGATTACAGGCTTGCCCCACCGCACCCGGCTCAGCCACAATTTCTTTAACCCTGCTAAAACACTGAGTATCTTCCTGTCCCAGAGATTCAGCATTCCTGTTTCACCTATCCATTTTTATTGCATAACATTCAATCTTCATATATCAGCTTAAAAAAAATTTCTATGTGAAGCATCCCTCCCATCCCTGGATAGGATTATGTTCTCCTGCTATGCAATTCCATGGCACCTGTATGTCCCATGTCTTCATCAGGATAATGGTAAATACTTGTACAACATAGGTGCCACTGTTCTAAGAATATTGACACACGTGTGTGTGCGTATGAGCCTGCACGTGTGCACACACACAGAGTCAGCCCTCTGTATAGGTTTCCAATCTATGGAGCCAACCAACAATGAGTCAAAAATATTTAGGGACTGGCAATGTGACACTTGTCTGACATCTGTGAGGCCCTGGGTTCTATACCCAACACTGAAAAAAAAAAGCACACAAAAATCTCACAAAACAACAAGCAAACAAAGTGGAAAAAAATGCTTCCATACTGAACTCATATATCCTTTTTCCATCATTATTTCCTAAACAATATAGTATACAACTTTGTGCATAGCATTCATACATTGTATTAAACATTATAAATAATTTAGAAAAGATTTAAAGTATGTGGGAGCCTATGCATAGGTTATACACAAATATTACACCCTTTTGCTAAAGGGTCTTTGACCATCTGTGGGTTTTGGTATCCACAAAGGATCCTGAAACTAATTCCCTGTAGAACTAAGAGACAACCCTACCACCACCATGTTTGGTTGAGCATTGAGCAAGTATCTAGATAGTAGCCATAAATTAATAGGTATATAGACAGAGGATAGACAGATTATTGATAGTCTTTCTCTGTTTTCTCATTCCCTTCTAAAAAGAATATGAAATGTCAAATGGTAAATATCCAGCTGCTTCCCCAGAACATTAGCCTCCCCTGAAGGGAGATAGCTGAAGCAAAAAGAACAGAAAAGAAAACTTTGTATGTGCCCCTGGTATGATCTCTCATTGTGAGATTTTGATCCAGCAAGGGCCACATTCAGCTCTGCTCAGGAAGGATGAGAACTACTAGGAAAAGAGTGATGTCAAAGGTAAAAGAAGGCATGAACCATTGTACTAGCTAGGGCAGCACCGGTCACCGCAACCAATCAACCAGAAAAGGAGCAACAGCCTACAGACGATGGAAATATCTCCCTGCAGAGTGGTCCAGATCAGCAAGACCTGTTCTCTGCACAGTTCCCCCTCCCCCAGTGTTCAGGAAGCCTTGCCATCTTCAACACAGGACTTCCGTGTTCACTGGGGTTTTCCCCATCCAGTCACAAGGACAATTGGCGAGACCATGTGAACAGTTTTTACAGATCAAGCCTGTAAGTATCATCTTGCCTCATCCATTTACCTTTCTGGAAATTCTTTCTCTACCTCCTCTTTACAAGGGTACTTGTAATTGTAATTAGGATCTACTCCATTAATCCAGTATAAACATCTCATCTAAAGATCCTTAACCTCATCTTCAAAATCTCTTTTGTTGTATTAGGTAACAATCATAGATTCCACAGATGAGGACCTGAGTATCTCTGGAGGTCATTTTTCAGCCTTCCACAGTCTGCCCTATAGACTTCAAAGATTCACGTATATCCCATAAGCATTCCCCAGAGTCTCAACCCATTACTGCATCAATTCAAGCTCCAGTATTTTATCTAAATATCTTAAGTTCAAAAGTCTCACACAATAAGGATTGTAAATTAGTACAACCACTGTGGAAATCAGTATGGAGGTTCCTCAAAAGACTAGAAATGGAACCACCATATGGCCCAGCTATACCACTTTTTGGTATTTATCCTAAAGAATTAAAGTCAGCATACTTGGGATATATACATGTCCATATTTATAGCAGCACAATTCATAATAGCCAAGCTATGGAACCAGCCTAGGTATCCACCAACAGATGAATGGGGGAAAAAAAGTGGTATATATACACAATGGAGTTTTATTCAGCCATAAAGAAAAATGAAATTATGTCATTTGCAAGAAGGTGGATGGAAGGAATTAAATCCATTATGTTAAGCAAAATAAGACAAAGTCAGAAAGTCACGGATTGTATATTTTCTCTCACATGTAGAAGCTAAAGGGGAAAAAAAAGACAGAACATGAGGATGATCACAGGAAAAGCAAAGGGAAACTTGTAGAATAGATAAAAGGGACCAAGGATGGACGGAGGAGAGGGGAAGGAAGTGCTGGGGGGTGATATTGGCCAAATCATATTGTTATATTGTGTGCATGTCCGCAAGTGAAACAACAAATCCCATCAATATGTACAACTCTAATGCACCAATAAAAAATGTGGAAAAAAAATGACCCTACGTAAACATCATCAGCTGCATGGGGATTAGGAACCTGCACACTGTATGCTTTGGTGACCAGCTGACAGTCTCTCCTCCACTAGCATTGTCTGAAGGGTGGCTCCAATGATTTAATTTTGACCTGGTTGTCAGAGTTGAGGCTAAGGTCTGCCTGAAGTGCTCCTTACTCACAATTATACCTTGGTGGCATGGCAGGGCCCAAGACTATGTTTCCCTGAGAACAAAATATTCCTCTCCTGTAGCCTTTTCTTTCCATCTAGACAGAAAACCCCCAGCAACATTGCTCCTTTGAATTTTACAGAAAATAAGTCATAAAATGAGTCCCATGTTAGGTCTTTTTGTTTAGCACTATAATGTAGATTATTTGTCCAGCCAGTCACCTGTGGACAAAATGTGGCAAGTTAATGACGGAGTGAGCTACAGAGACCATTGCTAAACAAAGACAGGATTTTTCTGTTTTATTTTACCATGAGCTGACCTTGACATCTCCTCTGGATGTTACTGGCAGTCTTTGATGGAGAAACTCAGACAGGAAGGTAGAAAAGGAAGAAGGATGAAGGAAGAGATCTTCCACCATGAGACAATTACCTGAAGTGACCTACACTGACTTTTGTTCCAGGGCTGCCTCATCCCTGTTCAGATATTGATGAGAATATTACCAGAAGAGGCAAAATTTGATCCAGCAGAGATAACACTCAGGATGTACCAGACATAACATGGAATTTGGAGCTAGACAGACCCAAATGAAATGTCATTTCCATCACGTATTAGCTGTGCTATCTTAGAAAAGATTGCTTAAACTTTCTTACCCTCAGTTTCCTTGACTATAAAATTAGAATGCAAATGTCTACATCACAGAGCTTTTGACACAAGAGTTAAATAAAATAAAATATGTCAGAATGCCTGCTGCAGAGTGGATGCTCAACATATAATCACTTGCTTTCATGTTCCCCCCACTAACACCCAGAAAAGTTTCTCATTGGATCCAATTGTCTTGGGAGGAGGGAAAGTCCTTCTTCCATGTATCAGAGGTTTGCAAATGACCTGCTCTATCAACAGATGTCAGAGCTGCCTCTCTTTACTGGCAACTCATGAAACATCTTCCTAGTTAAGGGTAGAGTTCTTGTTTCATCTCTAATATTCAAAGCCCTTAGAAATCTTGTATTAAAATTTTTAATTCCAGAGATATATGGATTTTAGGAACACACAGAATTCCTGTCCACACTTTCTCCATCTAAATTAGTCCATCACTGTATATTGCCTTAAAAATGAACTTGTTCCATGAAAACATCAAAATTCTTTATATAAAAGCAGGTATATATTTGTATATTTAACAACACATTTTATTATATGATTTTATAAAAATGAAAACACCTAGATAATACACACCAGGTTTCTACTCAGTGGTTTGGCAGGCAGTGGGGTTGGAGGTAGAATGGATGAGGAACAAGGCACAGGGGTGGTAAGCAGAAAAGAAGAAAATACAATATATAATATAATCTCATTTGATGGTTTATTTACATGTGTATACAGATATACAGAAAGATTAGTAGAAGAAAAATCAAAATAAAAACTATTCACTTGTAAAAATATCCATGTAATAATGCCAAATAACAAAATATTGCTAAATGATCAGTTGTAGAGTTGTATAAAACATGACACTAATAAAAAGCAACCAACCAATCAATAGTAAGTCTGAAAATGTGACCTATTTGCATAAGAATGAAATGGAATATGTTTAATATTTTTGAGGGATAGGGAATGGTTTGTCTTTATAGGACATATCTTCTAATTTGTTTATACAGGTTTGTATTGTTTTTGTAATTCAGGGGGGAAAAGTTCTTGTAGTGACACTACAGGTTACCTGTATCACATCTTGGAGTTCACTTCCAGTCCCCAGCAGGTGTCCTCAGATGGACACTACTGCCACTAAAGATGGTGGCAGAGGTAGTGGAGGTAACTCAAGAGGGCAGTGGGAGTGGCTTTGGTTGGGCTCCCAGGAGGTCCCTAAAGGTGGTCCTGGGCCTTGGCCTGTGCTCCCGCTGGTGGGCAGGAACTCTGTTGCCAAAAAAAGTTCTGTATAAAAAAAAAAATCTAAGAAGGAAGTAAAATGAAATAAAAGCATATTCTTTAAGTTCAGAGTTAATATCATTGACCCAGTGACTGGTAAACACTAAGCTTCACTACTACTAAAGCAATGAGAACTGCTTTGTCATGTGGTGAATTAAAAGGACATAAAAATAGCTGAAAATGTAGACACAGGCCTTCCTCTGGCTTTCCCAGGCTTACCTCCTGCACATTATTCTTGCTACCAGAATAAGTCTTTCCCCCGCTACAGTACTGGAGATGGAACACATAGTCTTGTGCATGCTAAGCACGCACTGCACCACTTAGCTTCATCCTCAGCCCTCTTTATTTCAGAGTCAGTGTCTCAACAAGCTGCCCAGGTTGGCCTCAAGCTTGCAATCCTCCTGCCTCAGCACCCTGAGTAACTGAGATTGCAGATATGCACCACCATGCCTGAGGCTTTTTTCTAAATCTCAAGAGAACATTGACCAGGATGTTCAGTTTCCAGGATACTCATGAACTCTCTTTTGGATTTTAAAAGTGGACTTTTTAAGAAGCTCAATTCATAGTGTAGACATCTACCCTTCCATCTAGATGGGTAAGATGGGGCTAGATCTCAGTGTCTGCCTAGGGGTTGGTACCAGTTACCTCTGATTCATGCATGATGAATAGCCCTTTTCTTACAAACTGATGAAATCACAGATTTCATTTGAGCTTTGACAGTGAAAAGACCTGTTAGAAGTTCTCCATGTGGTTCACTGAATGATAAGCATTTCTCATTGCTGTTGGGGAACCATGTCCCAGACAACTATGTCATTATTTTATGTCCTGTTTGTAAACCACTATTCTGTGGCCTTTTCTTCCTTGAAACCTCTTGGGGAAAGTAATGAGTCTGAAGCTGAAAAGCAGCCACTATTCTATTCCCTGGTAAAATGATGCCTTAGTCTTCTCATGAGCCTCCAATGGACATGGAAATAGTCAACATTCAACCAGGGAGTAAAAGAAATCCATGATTCTTGTTTCCTCCTGCTTTAGATGCATTAGAGTATACGCTATGTTTTAAAGGGAAAGCAAACACACAGAATTTAGAACAAAATGAAAGTCTACAAGAAACAACTTGTGCCTTTAAAATAGTAACAGGAGTCAGATATAGCAGCAGTCAAAGCAGAAGAAATAAGGACCTGCAAAGCATAATCTAAGCAGGTAAGGTTTTAAAGGCTTAATAAAATGGGGACAGAGAGCTAAAGACAGCACTAGCAAAAAGTGCAGATTCCTTTCAAAAGAAGATAATGTGAGCTTAAAGCTTGGGGATTTTAAAAATTGCTTTTCATTTTGTAACATGAAAAATAGTATAGGATTTTGATTTAGATGATCTCTTATATTTCTTTCAAGTCTAAGACTCTCTGTGTAATCCAAAATGGCTATGTAGTCATATGGTATGTATTTTGAATAGTAATAAAGATTGCCATCAACATTCTATGACTAAGTTGAACCCTCTAAGCTAGGCCAATCATGATCAATAAGTTCACTGACACACACAGTGCCCATACTCAATATGCTTCCCTGGTGTAGCCAGTATAGAAATGAAGGACATTTGGGGAAGACAAAATAGGTTACATTGGTTAATCCGTCAGTTACTGAATGCTGCCTTGCATATGAACAACATAAAGTAAAACCTTGCGTATTAAAAAATGCAATTCTGACACTTTCAGTTAGAGAAAAATTTTACAGAAATATGAGCACTGGCTCATGTGTTCTACATGGCGTTTGCAGAATGGAAGCATGTTTTCAATTACTCTTATCCCCAGAGTCAAATACTTAGAGCATGATGTCACTGTTGACCAATGCTGCTTGCTTGTTCTGGCTCTTATCTTGACAGACACTTTTCTCTGGGCAGGAACCTCAGAGGGCCCTCATTCAGCAAGAAAAGCTAGAAGTTGGGGAGGTAGACAAACCTCAAGGTTAGATATCATGATTTTTAGTTGTGCTTTGGAACTAGTCAGTATATAGTGTATCTCTATTTCATAAGAATGGATTGGGCAAGTGATATCGGCTAAATTATATTGTTATATTGTGTGCATATATGAATGTGTAACAAAAAATCCCACCATTATGTACAACTATAATGCTCCAATAAAAAATTGTGAACAAAAGCAAAAGAATGAATTGAGTGAGATGCTCACTTAGTAGAAGTGTTGCCCTTGGTTGGTTTTTTTTTTTTTTTTTTTGGTACCAGGGATTGAACTCAGGAGTACTTGACCACTGAGCCACATCCCCAGCCCTATTTTGTGGTTTTTGTTCCTTTTGTTTTTTTGTTGTTTTTTTCATTAGAGACAGGGTCTCACTGAGTTGCTTAATATCTCGCTGTTGCTGAGGCTGGCTTTAAACTCGTGATTCTCCTGCTTCAGCCTTCCAAAGTGCTGAGATTACAGGTGTGTGCCACTGCACTTCGCCTGCCCTTGGTATTAATGAGGGTTCTCTAGAGAAACAAAATCAACAGGAGGCTTATGTAAATGAGGCTTATTATAAGAACTGGTTCACACGGTTATGGAAATCGCAAAGCTCTATGATCTGCCAGATGCAAGCTGGAGATTCAGGAATGTAGTGGTGCCAGTTTGGAGGCCTAAGAACCAGAGAGTTGATGGTGTCTGTTTCTACCTTAACCTGAAGGTCTGACAATCAGGAGCACTGAGGGCAGAAGATTGACGTCCCAGTTCAAGCTGTTAGCAGAGGGCAAATGCAAACTTCCTCCACCTGTTTGTTCTGTTAGGGCCTTCAAGCCCCTGGGTGATACCCCCATTGAGGAGAACCATCTGTTGGTACACTCCACCAATTTAAGTGCTAATCTCTTCCAGAAGCACTCTCACAAACACACCAAGAAATCAAAGTAAACTAGCTTTGTGGGCATCCTGCAGTCCAGTCAAGTCAGCAGTAAAGTTAACCAAGATACTCTTATTAACATGTTAGTGCTTTTAATACACTTAATACAAACACAGAACACAGCCAATTCAATGTTTATAGCAGCAGCACAATTCACAGTTGCTAAATTGTGGAACCAACCTAGATGCCCTTCAGTGTATGAATGGATAAAGAAACTATGGTATATATACACAATGGAATATTACTCAGCATTAGAAAAGAATAAAATCATGGCATTTGCAGGTAAATGGATGGAGTTGGAGAATATTATGCTACACGAAGTAAACCAATCCCCAAAACCAAAGGACGAATGTTTTCTCTGATTAGTGGATGCTGATCCATAATGGGGGTGGGGGTGAGGAGCATTGGAGAAATGGAGAAACTTTGGATAGGGCAAAGGGGGGCGGGTACAGGGGTAGGAAAGATGGTGGAATGAGATGGACATCATTACCCTAGGTATGAAGACACAAACAGTGTGACTCTACCTTGTGCACAACCAGAGAAGTGAAAAATTGTGCTCCATATGTGTACTGTGAATTGAAATGTATTCTGCTGTTTAAACTAAACTAAAATAAAATAAAAATACAAACACAGAACCTCCCAGAGTTCTGTACAAGAGTCTGTGCCTGGGCGTGGAAAGTAAGGAAGATACTCAAGGCCTTTGGGTCTGGACATCTTTGGCAGAAAAATCAATGGGGAATCTTTCTTAACATACAGATGTTGGGTCCCCATCCAGATACCCTGAAGCAGAACCTTCAAGCTCCGTGACACCTGTCTGTGGGCTAGGCTGGACTTTGACTTCAAAGGTTCTATGTAATTGAAGCAAAATTCTCTGAGATATAGTTGCCCTTTCTTTATCCACCATCCAGTAAATCTTTTTATAGAGGACAAGTACGGAGAAGTCATAATTTATATTGCCCAGTGAGTGAGGGAGAGAAGGAGCTGTCCAAAAAATGGGTGCTATCCAGAACGGAGGGTCAAAGAGTCATGCTTTTCTCATAGAATTCCCTAAATTAGTTTAGCTTTTTCTCTTTTTTGGAAATAATGTTTTCTCCTTTGAGAATAGCATTCTGCTTGTCATGCTGGAATATGTTCTATTGTCCCCAGTGCTGCCTTGTGTCTTTTTCTCAACAACTGCCTACATTGAAACGTGGATTGTCTACATCAGGAAAGTCATTACTAGTTAAAGTGTTTCCCAGATCTTACTCTAGGATGACGCATACACAGGGAGTCAATTGGGTGTTGATATATAGCATGAATGGTAAAAGCCTGGAACCTGGACCCACAGAGCCTGAGTTCAAATCCTGGCCTTGCTTGAACTTTATCTCTCCACTTTATGATGTCTACTTCTTAGGGCTGTGGTAAGAGGTAAGTGAGCTTTTATTTGGAAAGTAATGTCAAGGACATCCCATATGTTAGATTTTTATTAATTTTAATATGTATAGATGAACTATGGGCAACTTTTTAAAAAAAGAGCTTACTTCCTTTCCCTTAAGCCAAAGCTAGTAATAAAATAATGAACACCTACATCTGTACAGTGTGAGAGGTCAGCCACAATGCCATGTCCTCTGTATTTTTACTAGAGTAAGGAGGCAGTGCAGAGCTACTCTCCACATAGAATTGCCCATCTGGAGAATACTAGAGTGTTAGACATCAGTTAATCACCACGATTGTCCCAAGAAACTTAAAGAGCAGCACTGTACCTTTGAAAGTTCTGAGAAAATTATAAGGAAGACGGGTCAAAGAGAATGGAAGGAAGGTGTTCTACTCAGCTTTTCTTTGCTGTGACTGAAATACCTGTCAAAGAACAATTTTAGGGGAGGAAAAGTGTTTTTAGGGGTTCATAGTTTCAGAGGTCTCAATCCATAGACAGCAGGCTCCATTCCTCAGGGCTCAAGGTGAGGCAGAACATCATGGCGGAAGAGTGTGGCAGAGCAAAGCAGCTCCCATGATGATCAGAAAGCAGAGAGAGAGACTCTGCTCACCAGACACAAAATATATAACCCAAAAGCACGTCCCCAATGTGCCACCTCCTACAGCCATGCCCTACCTGCCTTTAGTAACTACTCAGTTAATGCCCATCAGGGGATTGATTCACTGGATTAAGGGGTTGATAACCCAATCATTTCTCCTCTTAACCTTCTTTCATTGTCTCACACATGGGATTTGGGGGAATACCTCACATCTAAACCATAACCGAGGTGAAGATGAAAAACCAACATTTATTGAGTGCCTCATGTGTGACAGGCATCATAAGCACACATTACGTATATATTATCTTCTTGGGAAGTGTAAGATGAGCAGTGGTGAAGTTAAACCAGGCGGCTACACTGGCCCACAGAGCAGGAGGGAGGCTTGCGGGCATGTTCAGCTATGAAGTTTCTAGTATGCCCTCTGAGGATTTAGATTTCAGTGCTTCTGGCAACAGCTGTTTCCCAAAGGAAAACACATGTCCTCTGACCCCCTACTCCACTGCAGAACAGGAATACTGAGCAGACCCAGACTCTAGTGCATGCCTACTGGCTGTGTGACCAGGGATGGGACAAGAGGTCAAGTGCTTCCTTTTGACTTAGGCAGACAAGACAAGACAAAACTCCTTGGTGACTTCCCCAAAACTCACCTCACCCCATACCTGAAGGCTTCTCTCACCCCTGCTTCCAGGGCACGCGGGCCACCCTTACTCAGGGGCAGGCCTCCTCCCCACTCCAGAGAGCTATGTACGGGGGCTTTGGGAAATTTTGCCAAAGAAGAGGGTGGGGTAGGTTGAGAGTTTTTATTAATGAGAAGTTTAGGCACTATTTATTCCTCTGATATAATATTTATTTCTTGGATTAAAAAATGTACTCAGCTGTATATCCCAATCTCTCAGTAAAAGCACACTGAATAAAAGGGGCATTTTATAGATGAAGAAGTCAGAGAATTCCTATAACCACTGCACCTATCTTGGGTGAGCTGAATCGATACTATACATGAACACAGAGCTGGGCATGAGGAAGAAAAAGATATGAACTTCTGCCCCAATCCAATGCCTACACTACTTCTTCAGACCCCTGGAGATCACCTCTGAAGATGATACAGAAGAAGAGTTGAGTATAGTCACCCTTGATATTTGCAGGGGATTAGACCCCCTAAGATACTAAATTCCCTGAATGCTCCAATACCTTATATGGAATGTTATAGTGTTAGAACAGAGTCAATGCCCATCCTCTTTTATAATTTTAAGTCATTTCTAGATTACTTATAATACCTAATGCAATATAAGTGATTTGTAAGTAGTTGCTAAATCGTATCATTTAGGGAATAATGACAAGAAAAAGTCTGTACGTGTTCATTAGTCAGTCAATTTAAAGAATATTTCCAATCTGTGATTATTTGAATCCACAGATGCAAAGGGCCCACTGTATATCCCATTTTCCAACTGGATTCATAGACCACATATTCACTGTAAAAATGCAGCATTGTTTCGCTAAATAAAGTTCTGAAGCCTGGTTTCCTTCTCGTTTCCTATTTTAGAGGCCTAATAAAATTTGTGTGTGAGCTTAGAGGGAGACATTTGCCTGCTTAGTGTAAGGAGTTAGGCTATGTTCATAGAATAATATGTGCAAATGGTACAAACCAGAGTCCAGCACTAAGGTTCACTCTGGGGCATCAATTGCTCTGATTAGCAGCATTACTATTGGAAATGATAGTCACCCTCCTCCCTTAAGCAAGAAGCCTCATTCTCCTGACTTGGACCACTTAATGAGAGAAAGCCTGCATTATCCAAAGGGAACACAGTGATATCACAGAGCTTTATCCTGTTACCAAGTTTTCAATATAAAGCTTCTATTCATTGGCTTCTCTTGGATTTTGGAGATACAAGAGAGATAATCACAACCCAAGACTGATTAATTCTACATTTGGAGAACTGTGATTCAGCCCTGCCTCACAGTTACATTTCTTACAGTGACAAGGATGTGTAGGCAAGTCACAGTTTTCAGAACAGAATGTTCTACCTACTACCCTAAGAAATACTCTGGGCAAACAAAGCCATAAAAGAGTATTTTTAAAAATTTTTTCAGTTGTTGATGGATCTTTATTTTATTCATTTATTATTTATATGTGGTGCTGAGGATCGAACCCAGTGCCTCACGCATGCTAGGCAAGCGCTCTACCACTGAGCTACAGCCACAGCCCCCATTTGGTGACAATTATCTCATGGTTCTCTGAATTCTTAAATAGATATGCGTTTTTGACCCACAAAGAGATCTGGGAGCATAATACAAGCACAGAGCAGTGTCTTCACAGAAGGATCAGGCAAATGACAACTTCAAGGGAAATGACATTTGAAGAAGTCACCTGCCTCACATCAAAGCCAAATTAGGGACATAAATTAGAAATTCAAGGACAGATAAAACTGCTGGTTTCATAGACAAAGAGTCTGGTGGTTTATGGAGGAATACAAAGTGTAGTATTTCTTTCCAAAACAAAGAAAGTCATTATCACAGAGGGTTGCTTTTGCAAGCAGCCACATATGTATACAATATGTAAATATGTGTATTGGGCTCAAAGACCACATTAAAACAGAGTTAAGAGCCTGGCTTGCGTCCATCAAAGCTGAGTAATGTTCAGGTTGTGCCAAGTGCTTCAGCCCCAGAACACCCACATGATGCCAAGGCTCCACTGCTCATCTGCTTCTTTGTATTGGGTTGCCTGATCACGTTGTGTCCCAAAGCAGAAAGCCTGGACAACAAAGACTGGAGTTCAAGATTTGTTTCATTTTCTGATCCCGTGCACTAAGTTCTAAGTCTAGGAGAGGCCATTGTTACTTTCCAAGCCTTTATCTTTGAAGGAATTGCACTCTTAATGAATAAGAGATGAATTTGTGAACGAAAGCACACCATGGTCCCCATCACCTCTCCCTAGAGCAAAGAACACTCTAGAAGAGACACTATGGGATCTCTGTCTAGGGGATATAGATTTGGAACAAAGGAAAACCTTTAAATCATATCTAAATGCACTGATTCTTTGAATGCACTTCTCTGACCATGCTAAGGAAGCGAGAAAAAATGTTTGCATCTTGATGTAAATATTCCATATCTTAATCTGTTATGTGATTTTCCATGTAAATTACATATGTGTAAGTAACCAGAAACATTATCTGCCTTGACAGACCTTTTTTTTAAAAAAAAAAAACATTTATTTTTTAGTTGTAGGTGGACAGAATATCTTTATTTTATTTTTATGTGGTGCTGAGGATTGAACCCAGTGCCTCACGCATGCTAGGCGAGCGCGCTACCACTGCGCCATAACCCCAGCCCTTGACAGACCTTTTAATTGCTAAAATGTGACAGAAACTGAGATGTTATGGTTTAGATATGAAGTGTCCCCCAAAAGCTCATGTCTGAGACAATGCCAGAATTTTCAGATGTAAAATGATTACATTATGGGTTAATTCACTAGTATGGGTTAACTGGATGGCAATGTAGGCAGGTAGGGTGTAGTCAGAGGAGGGAGGTCATACAGGCGTGCCTTTGGAGTTTATATTTTGCCTCTGGTAAGCACAGCACTCTCTCTCTCTTTCTCTCTCTCTTTCTGCTTCCTGGTTGCCACATCTTGAGCTGCTTTCTAGCTAATTTCCTCTGCCATGCCCTCTTGATATGTTCTGGCCCAGAGCTATGACATTGGTCGACCATGGACTGACCCTTTGAAATTGTGAACCAAAATAAACTTTTCCTTCTCTAAATTGTTCTTGTCAGGTGTTTCGGTCACTGCAAGGAAAACTAAAACTAAAACTGCAAGGAAAACTAAATGTCCCAGGGTAGAAAGTATGTAATATGTATCCACATATCAAGTTGTGCCCAGTGTTGGCTCTTGTTACTTCACTTGTGCATTGTGGTCATAAGGAAGAATAATTTTCCTTCTATATTTCCCTACTGCCCATTACAGAAGAATAATTCCTAGAAAAAAGTTTATAAAATTGTGCCTATTTCTTCACACTCTCTGAGTATCACTGACACTGCTGCTCAACATTTTTAAAAATAATAAAGAAAATATAGCATCTCCATATATTCATCAAACTTTCAAAAATGTATGTTGATCACCGGTTAAATATCCTGATGTTCATATAGGATTTTTATCCCCACAAACGATACAATCAAGTTAGTGCCCTCACTTTGATTTCTTCCAGAAGAGTCTGCATGCAGAAACATGTTCAAATAAAATTATTAAATATTGAGCATCTACTAAATGTAGGACACTGTATGCAGAAAGGAATCCTGGTATATATGGATGTGTATCAATAAAGGATAACTATTAAATTAAACACATGAATACAAAATTTATAATTATGTTAACAAATATAATGATGCCTATATATGATATTATTCAAAGATTTACGAAATGAATCTTTGTCAAATAAAATGACTGCAAATGTGTATATTTGGGATTTGGGGCAAGTTTTCCCCTCTCTGGGTCTCAGTTCTTTTCCTATAAAATGGCCCCAAAATGATACTAATTCATTGAGAATTAAGATTGCTGTATTGGATCAAATAATGTGCATAAATAACTTAGAAAGAGAACCTAAATCATAACAAGTGCTATTATGGCTGAATTCTGTTACCCCAAATTCATATGTTGAAGCCCCAGGACCTCAAAATGTGAGTATATTTGGAAATAAGGCCTTCAAAGAGGTGATTAAATTAAAGTCAGGCCATCAGGGTGGCCCTCATCCAGTAGGAATGGTGTTCTTACAGGAAGAAATTAGGACGGCCCAGAGACACACAAGATAACCATGTGAATGGGCAACCAGAGAAGGCCATCTGTAAACCTAAGAGAGAGACCTGGAATGGATGCTTCCCGCATGCACTCAGAGGGACCAGACCTACTGGCACCTTTGTCTTGGACTTCTACTCTCCAGAACTGTGAGAAAATAAAGTTCTGGTGTTTAAGCCACCAGTCTGTGGCAGTTTGCTATGCAGTCCACACAGATCAGTACAAGAGCTCATGTGTGTTTACTATATAGAGATGAGAAGACAGAGTGGAAGAATGAGTGGCCAAGGACGCTACAGCTGAACCACCTTGGTCACAGCCTCCCTCTGGGCAGGCCTCCCCTACACTACCTTGGGCAGCTTCATCCTTTCAGCACCAGGGCAGTGCGTCGGACTGTCTTCTTAAATCCCCAAGGACATACTGGGAAGAATCACAGCTACTTGCAGATAGAGGGAAAGCAGAGCATTCTCATCTGTATCAATTTATAGATTCAGTTTGGAAGGATTCTGAGCTTCAAATCATCCAAAAGTAACAGACACACCTAAAGGCTCTCATTCCTCCCAAAGCTATTGTCCTTGTGCAGATATAAATCAATACTGTGTTTTCAAAATGGCTCATTTCTTTTATTAATGCCTTGGTTCTTTCTCCTGGCAAAGAAACTTAGAGTCCAGAGTAAAATAAAACAACCCAGGACATTATGTATCAGCATCTATTCATAGAGACATAATCAGTGCAATCATTGAACATGATGTTCTTAGTAAGTTTCTTATACTGGGTAATGTATGCAAATATGCAATTCCTTCCTAGGGACCCAAACTGCAAAGGTATCCTTTCCCAGTATGGTCCAGAGGGTTACAGGAAATCATGCTCAAAGCCCTATGTCTTTGCAGTGTCGTGTCAACCACAACAACACCAGAAATTCCACAGAGATCTAATAGTGTATTGCTGCCAATAGCTGGATATTTTTATTGCTAAATGTTCTCTTTCTCCTTTGTTTGCGGCATAGTTTTAAAATCACGTAGTGCAGTTTATGTTTAGGGGGGAAACCAGATGATATCTCTATATCCTGAAGTCAGACCCCAGCAGCCCATCAGTTAGCACTCGCCTGCCATGGGCTCTGTGTGTTACGTTTTAAGGACTTCATTAGTCTGGGGTTGCATTCCCTGGGGCTTCCAGCTAGCAAAGGTTATTATGGGTGCCATCCAAATGCTCAGTGGTTTTAAATCATTTTGTTAAATATAGGTAGCCTATATAAGGAAGAGAATTCTAGGATTTTAGATGGTACCTCTCAAACCTTCCAGTCCAGGGGTGGCAAATAGATTTCCCTTCAACTGTTTATTCTTCTTTTTAAAAAACCTTTATTTTATTTATTTATGTATTTTGCATGTGGTGCTGAGGATCAAATCCATTGCTTCACGTGTGTGAGGTAAGTACTCTACCACTGAGCCACAACCCCAGCCCCTCAACTATTTATTCTTATCAACTGGTGGTGGCTACCAAAACCATGATGTGGAACAATGTGCCAAAGTCAAGTGTGGACCTAACAAGAAACAATGCCAAGGTTAATGGTGATCTCTGATGAAGGCACAAGATTGGAAAGGAGGAGTAAGACATACTGAGGGCTTTCCATCTCCAAGTCCATCTCTTTCTACTTACAAATGAGAAAACTGAACTCCCAAAACATTAAATGATATTCACAGGACACATGCATCAGGACTCTCTTTTCTACCACACCAGTGAAAATAATAGTTACACTGTGTGCATGCACAGACATGTAACAATGAATCCCACTACTGTGTACAATTATAATGTACCAATAAAAATGCAGGAAAAAATGGAAAAGATCCTAGCAGCATGAATCACACTTACTTCTGCCCTCCAGGTGTCCACACTGGTCTTCATTCTCAAATTAAATATAATACAGAAAGTGGCCCTAAAAGCCTATTCTCCCTAAGACAAAAGTGTCTAGCCTGCTCTTGAGGATGGGCTCACTAGACACATTTTCTGCTGAATGCTTTTTATGTTAGAAATTCTAAGAAAAGTGTTGTTTCTGGTCACCATCTCATCTGTATATACAGGAGAGAAATAATCAGTCTAAATTCTGCATATTGCACTTAAGTCTCTAGAGGTCTTTGAGTCCTTTGGAAAAATAATGTAATGAAATATAAGTTTATTCTGTTAGTAACATTCCAAATATAGGTAAGAAAACATTATATGTAAACATAAAATATTCTGCACTTAAATTGGGCAAACTATAAGGGAAAATAAAGTAAAAGTGATATTGAACCCTTTTGAAGGGATAAGAACAAGGAGTTAAGTTTTAATTCCTTGTAGAAATTATTTTCCCCCTTGGGGAAGGACATTAAGAACTTTGTGCTGCAATGCCAGGCATTTTTTATTGCACCCACAAACAAGTACATCTTTCCAAACTGCCACTATTCATTGCTTTTAAATAAGAATGGATGAGTCTGAAAAGATAAGAAGATTCATTAGTCCCAGCTCTAAATACTGCAGGTGAAATTATCTTCATCTACTGCTATCTATTGTGGACTCAGGGAATAGTCAAATGATACCCTTAAAAAAAGACATTTCCCAAGAACTTGTCCCTATTTTGATAAATGCAGAGGCAGCAATTCATGGACTCTCTGTTCACTAACAAGCTGTCATGCATCCTATCAGACTACAAAGAACATTTGTTCTCCATGGGAAGGGTCATTTCTATACTTTGAGAATATCCCAAGAGCATGGGAGGGGAGTTTGATATTGATGTAGCATTTTAGATAAAGTTCCATAGTCAGTAGAAAAGTATTATTAAGATCCACTTTCTTCCAATCACATTAACCTCCAGAGGACCACTGAGGCAATATCTGCTCTTTGAGAAAAGCAGGCAAGAGGAGACATGAATTCTACTGAGCAGCTGATTGGCGATTGACACTTATTACCATATGAATTGTCACAGCATTCCAAAAGGGTAGGTATTATGATCTATATTTTACAAATGGGAATGTAGAGATTCTCGGTGCTTAAGTGGATTTGTGTTCTGAGCACTGGAAAGAGAAACAGGAGCTAAGCCATTCCTTGCTCTGTCTTCACTGGGCCAGCCTAAAGGCTGCTCTGGGTGACCAAGCCATACCCTAGCATCCTAAATCCTCCCTGGCATCTTCCTTCAAAACAGCCAAGTCACCATACTAGCATTGCCAACTGGTTGACCTCTTCATCACACATCTAGCCCCAACATGGAAATATTTAACTTTCCCAAGCATAGAAAGGGCTAGTCCTATGTACATTCCTGAGATGGCTTTTGGAGTTTGCTTTTAGGCAAACTCAGAGATTAAGACATGACTGAGGAAGGATTTGCATGCCTCCTTTATGACATTCATTTCATCCTGCATTCTATATTTTCCTAGACTTTGTTACTTCAGTGACCAAGAGCAGAAACTATGTCATGCATCCTGAAACCACCACAGCATCTGGCTGGGTGCCTTGCCCATAGTAGGTGCCCAATGCATATTAGCAGAGTGACTTATTGATTGAATGAATGATCTACAATTCTCACTGATGAAGTGCCCTCTGTTCTCAATCTCCTCCTCTCTTTTTATTCACCTTCTACCACTTGAGTAACTTTCCAGACAGAAGTGCATCCTGATTCCCCTACAGCTCACCTGACATGCCCTCTGCTCTGTCACCCTCTCCTGACTTACCCCAACCTAATGAGGCCCAAGGACAATGACTCAGCTCAGTATTATATCTAGATTTTCCATGATGTTTTCTCCTTCATCATTTGCCTCGTTGCCAGTCTGAGTGACTCAGCTCCTAGCTTAATGGAAGCAGTGTTTATAGAGTATATAATACCCCTTATACAAAATAATTTTTTGAAACTCACCCATAGCCACTCTCTCATTTGATTGACACAGAACTTTCCAGGACTAGCAAGATGGACCTCATGAATCTTATGTCATAGGTATGAAAGGGGGATAAAAAGGTGACCTAACCAAGGTTGGATAGCTAGCCACGTTAGTTGGTGGCAGATATGTGTCCCATGTTCTTTGGGTAGCACCACAATTTCCTCTTTAGTTGTAGCTGACCCCTTTTCCATCCTCAGGGCAAAGGCTTAACTCCAGTGACCCAGCTCCAGCTTAGCACAATGGGTATTGATTAACTCAACCAAAGCTTCTAAAAGTGCACTCTGATGGCTTTAGTTCACAGGGTTGAAAATACTTGTGGAAGCATATTTCTGTTATAAATATAAAAATTATCTGAAATATTCCATATTTTAAAAAATGGCATCTCTGCGAACTCTCATCAAAAATTAACATTCCTCATTCATTCATTCAGTACGATTTGGTGGGGGGATGGAGGTAGCATATGAAGCAAGTACTGTAGGAACTTCTGGGGGTCTTCTGTTCCAGTGAGGGTCCTGGAGACAATCCCAGAAGTCAGTGTGGGTGGGACACCCAGGTGCATAAGCAGCTAACAGGCAAGGGGCTCTGACTTGGGAGGGGAGGAAATCTGTCCAGGAGCAAGTGGTGGCAAAGGAATTCTTAGAGGGAGGGGAAAGGACAGGTGCTTCAGAGACACCGGCCAAGGGGTGTTGAATTGCTGGGTCCAGGGTACTAGACTGGTATAAGCAACTGTGGAGACCATATGGATCACAAAAATATGCATTTGAGCCTGTTTTTTTAATTTATTTTATAGTTGTTTGAAAATTCTTTTCTCCTGAATCCATCTGTGTATCAGGGAGTTAAACTAGGTCAAATTCCCCACTTCTTAGCCATGCGGTGCTGGGAACATCTCTCTCTGATCCTCACCTTTCTGATTTTGTGCAGAAGAGGCAATATTCACCTGTCGTACAGGGTTGCTGTGAGGATAAATGCGATGATCTCTGTAGGGCATCTAGGACAATGCCTGGCACTCAGTGGTTGCTTAGGAATTTGTTTTCTGGGTGGCTTTTCATGAATGTGTGTCCTTTATACCAACATACATTTCGAACAACCGCCGTGACCCCCAAAGTCCAGATCTCTTGGACACAAGTGTATAGTCATTTCTTCGGTCTGGAGGCATAATACATTAGTTAGATAAATACACAAAGGGCAGATAGATACATGCATACGTATATAGATGGAGGTAAGGTAAGTAGAAAAACAGAGATACAGAGGAGAATTGAAGCATTGTTCTTGATCCACCCACACCTCTATGAGACATCACCACTAAATCTTGCTGAAACCAAAGCCTGAGTAATTGCAAAGGATGCTTGGACTTAGGAGGTTTCACTGCAGGTCCTGGTTATTTATATTTCTTTCTTGTTACTGAGTAATGAGACATCATAGAAAAATGGAAGCTATGGATAAGAAAAAAATTAAAAAGAAAACCCAAACCTACTCAGATCCTAAAAGTGGAATCAAACACAAACTGGAGAGCAAAGAACATAGGTTTTCATCACTCTATCAGAACATTTTCGACCTCTCCCTAACTCTGTCATGACTTTAATAAAGGGCTCCTCCCCTGATCCCCACGCCTCCTCTTTCTTCTACCCAAAGTACCTGTGATCACTGTTTTACCATTACTAAGTAAAATCACTATTGATGTAGAACCCAGGAATTCTAAGATTTAAATTGAGTGTGCAGGCTCATGTGCAGGGTTCTCGGGAGGAAGGGTGTGAGAGGGAAGAAGCACCAAGACTGGGGGTCCAACCGGGCATGGTAGCACAGGCCTGTATCCCAGCAGCTCAGGAGGCTGAGACAGGAGGATCGTGAGTTCAAAGCCAGCCTCAGCAATGGCAAGGTGCTAAGCAACTCAGTGAGATCCTGTCTCTACATAAAACACAAAATAGGGCTAGGGATGTGGCTCAGTGGTGGAGTGCCCCTGAGTTCAATCCCCAGTAACCCTCACCACACACACACACACACACAAGACTGAAGTCCTGAAGTGACCTGCCTGCATCTCACACACCTTGACCTTCAGGGGCCATTGCCAGTGTATAGAGAGCAGCCTGTAAGAAGTGAACCCAACAAATTTGAACAGAGCAGTCCCACATGTTACTTGCATTGGGACCTGTACTCGCAGCTTATAGGATTCATGTCCGTTGATGGAACTGGCTCAGTTCCTTTCAGACAGGCCTCAACAAGTAGTTTTATTGCGCAAATTTTCAGGTTTAGAGCTTGTTCTTTTTTTTTTAATATTTATTTTTTAGTTGTAGGTGGACAGAATACCTTTATTTTATTTTTATGTGGTGCTGAGAATCGAACCCAGTGCCTCACGCGTGCTAGGTGGGCACGCTACCACTGCGCCATAACCCCAGCCCCTAGAGTTTGTTCTTAAGCACAACATATTTTATACTTCTGCCACTTGATTATAATGGTGGCTACCACTTTCAGAAAACCTTTCATGTGCCAAGTCTCTTTTAGGTACTTTCTCGTGTGGTGATATCATTACTATCCATGCCATCTCTATAGATAAATGACATCAGGCCATTCCACAGATAGGAAACCCAAGGTACAGGGAAGTTAGAGTAACTTACTCAAAGTCACATAGCCAGTTGGGGGAGTCTAGGTGTGGACCAGGCAGGCAACTCCACAGCCCTTGCGCTGAACAGGCATGCAGTGATTTCTCCTGATCACGGGTGCGCTTTCTCTAAAGAACAAGTCCCACAAGAACAAAAGGATTCCATACTTTCAGGAAGTCTTCTCTGTTAGTCTCACATAGATGAGACATGCCTGCTGGCTTAGTGTTCCACCATAAACAGTACTCAACAGCCCAGGGTGTGTCAACTTATCACTCACTTGGTAACATGGCCAGACTACGTCCACTCCGCAGCCATGATCCCAGGGCTCATGGGGCCTTCTCATATTCTCCTGGACATAGACTGCATATGCTCTGTGTTCTTGGGGTCTTCATTATTATAATCTATGTCCCCATCAAGCCTAGCCCATAAGTATTCAGTAAATATTTCTGGAATAAGTGAATACACAGTTCTGTATTTAGATCCTCTTTCCCGCCACTAAGGTGACATAGAAACACTGGCTTAGACTTTGAAATAGGTGATAATACGAAGGATTTTGGAAGAGGGACACTGACAGAGTGGGGCTGTGAGTGAGCTCCCGCTACAGAAAGACCAGTACAGAAACCGAAGCACAGGTTCAGTTCCAGAAGCATTTCTCATCGGCTCTGGTTTAGGGTTTCGGGAGGATGGTAAAGGATATTTTGGTCATGGGGGAGAGTGGTCAGCATCAGCAGACACCTGCATTGAGGACTGCAGAGTTTAGGTCTAGTGTAAGGCTACTGCAGGAGATGACTTCCATGTGGCACCTGAGGAGGAGTAAGACACATTTTCCTCCAGTTTGGGAGGACCATGTGGGCCATCAGTAAAATGAACCAGATGGAGCTGGGGGTGGGGCAACTTGCCTGTGCTGCTAATGCCAAATGGCTGTGTCACAGGGGTTTGCTCTTCAGGTAGAATTCTGGACAAAACATGGGGAAACTTTCCCTTCTGGTGTTTCCCAAGGGCATGACCCTAAAAGGTACTCACTCATTGCTATTTAGACTGAGTAGAGACACTGTGACATTTCAAGTTTGGCATTTTGAGTATGAATCTGGGCATTCTTGGGTCACAGGGCTCAGGGTATCAGTGTGCTGGGAGTCCAGTGTTGCCTGCTGCTCATGGGTCTTGGTTCTGTCCCCTCTCACTATGAGCAGCAGCTAACAAATCCCAGAGGCCTATCCTCAGCCCAGAATAGGATCCATAAGAGTTCACAAAAGGGTTCAGAGACTGTCTTACATCATTTGAAAATGACCCATAGGAATTGCATAGGAAATATTTTTAAAGAGATTTTGATCCTAAATTGTGTTACCTGTGGTAAGTTGTTTCCTCTTCTTCACAAAAGTTCTCATGGCCCAATTACAATGTCAACCACTAAGATGGAGGCAGAGAAGAAGGAAACAGAACACTCCCAAGTAGCTTGCCACTAAGGTAAGCTTCTATCAGAGAGGACTGTGCTCAACTCCTTGTTCAAAAAGGCCACTCTTGGGTGGCAACAGGCTTGTCCTACCACCAGTGACATTGCAGACTTTACAGAATGAAACCTGATGCCCACCCTGTCCACTGGGCACAGCAGCTAAACCAGAGCAAATAGACCACTGTAAATAAAAAGTTTAAGCATTTCAAAACTGAGAAATGTACAAAAAGAGCAAGGTAGGTACATATCAGATATGCACACGGTCAAATTTTTGCTAGCTAGGCTGAAGGAAATCAAAAGCACACACTTCTCTTGACTATATCCAGGAAGTGTCGGGAACAGTGTAATAGCAAATTGCTCAGTCTAAAGTGCACAGAAAACCCAACTGGAGGTTGGCTGTCCTCAGAATAGGACTGGATTCACTCATTATTAATTAGGATGAATAAAAAGAGACACTAGGGGATGTGAAGCTTGAGAGTACAGAGCCACTTGATGGGGTGGGGGTGATGCACTTCCCTGGTACTTTGGAAAATCACTTATGCAGCATCTGGTCCATTGTTTATGCCCTGAAATTTGCACCTAGTAAGAACTAAGGATATTTGTGATAAAACCACACTGCAGGAAACAGTTGGAAGGAACCTCAAGTGTCCAAGCTGGGAAGACTGCTTGCTTAGAAGAAGACATCTTTAGGACTGGACTATACAGAACAGCATTTTTTTTCTTTAGCCTGAGTGATAAAATACACACTGCTGAGCAACACTCTGGATTTTTAGCTGAGGTCGTTGGGATGCCCAGATCAATCTCTTGATAATCCTCCATTTTATTTATGCCTCCTTGTGCCAACTGCTCTTTCTTGGGGTGAACTTGCTATTCCTTTACTCGGTTTAGAGAAGAAATAAACTCCTAGGCTCATGCAAGATAGGAACAGGGAGCTGTGAGATAGGAGAAACAGATATAATGCACAACAAATAGGAGTCTTCTGCAGGGATTCTTAAGACTGGAACTTCCTTTTCCAACTTTCTGGCCCAGAGTGAGATTGAAGATTTATTTTAATCTTAACTCTATTTAGAGGACCAGAGTGTTCCAAAGGGAAGAGTTTTGCTGAGCATTTTAAACAATTGATTCCAGATGGAGTCTCTCTGTATCATTTTTGGAATTGTTTTCTCTAAATGTGTTCTAAAGATAGAATGTACGTATTCACTGAAGATTGAAGGACGCTGAAATATTAAGCAACTAGGAAAGCAAATCCTGCTTCATGTTGGCCTCACTTGGGCGAATGGCTTTAATTCTCTTTCTCGTGTGTGTGTGTGTGTGTGTGTGTGTGTGTGTGTGTGTGTGTTTCCATGAGGCATCTGAGACGTTAACCTTGGCAGAATGGGAATCACAGGATGAATACACAGGGTGCATTGTTCATACCTCTTCTCAGGCACAGCTTTGAGAGTATTTTGCAATAATAATACATGGTTTTTATTTTAAATTAGTTTTAGGAGTAATTGGAATGAGCAATGTAGTGTGTGTGGAGGGGGAGAGCAAGGGAGAGAGTTCTATTGGAGAAGCCAATATTAAAAACCAGAAGTGATTCAAACCATTACCCTACTGCACAAGGCTGTCTTCTTCTAAGTGGTTGCCATCCAGTGACCCCATGTGGAGGTGGTTGTTAAGACAATTGGTGGAGCCCCAGCATGCATCAGACGGAATGAACAGCATCAGGGACCATGACCATGTGTCAAGGAGAATGTCAGCCATGAATTGATGTTCCAGAGATTCTACCTGTGGCCAGAGTGATGTGCTGTCTCGCTCTGTGTCATTAGACATGGGCATTTTAGTCACAACTCATGAACCAGAGATTTCCTTCTCAACTAAAAGCTACATGATATGTATGACGGGATTTTAAGGTGGCTAAGTGCCACATAAATGTGTTCCTTTTTAGTTTTCATTCATTAATTAGTTTGTTTGTTTGTTTATTTGCTCGTTTGTTTTGTGGTACTGGGGATCAAGTCCAGGGCCTCAAGCAAATGTTCTACCACTGAGCAACATCCCCAGCAGCCCGCTTTTTTGAAATAGGATATTGCTAAATTGTCCAGACTGGCCTTGAGCTTGCCATGCTCCTGCCTCAGCCTCTTGAGCAGCTGAGATTACAGCATAGGCCAAAACACCTGTACTGTACTCCTTTTTCTGGATGAAGAACAACCAACGCAAGGAGTACCTCTCCCTACAGGAGTTGAATGAGCAATACAAGAAGTAGGAGGAAGAGACAGAGGAAAGCTGTGACAGAGAGAATCTGAGAACATAGGGAGAAACAGCTAAAATTATTGAGCACTGAGAATGATAGATTGACTAGAGTAGGTCCCAACTGGTGCCATCGTCAAGGAGGACAAGAGGGAGCTTGAGTTCCTAAGGGTCTTTGTTGATACTCCAGGTCTTTGTGATTCCAGACTGTAGGGGAAGTTGAGGGGCTGCCCTGACTCTCCTGACTTCCCCAAGTGTTTATTGGTAAATCCTCATGACTGGAGGCATCCCAAACCCGTCTCTCCTCCATATACAAAATAATAATAACTACAAAAATAAAATGTTTAGTGTATACTGAGTGTGTTAAGTAGATATTTAGTTAATTATTACAGAAACCTTTGAGGTAGATGCTATACTCATGCTGTCCATCTTACAGATGAGGAAACAGTAGGAAAGGGGGCTTAAGTGCAATCGAAACTTCTTGAACATGGTCGGGATCAGTCACCAGTTGGTCACCTGAAGGTGCCAGTAGAAAGAATGAATTGTAAAACTGTTTCATGCATATGTTCAACATTTTTTTTGCTTAAAAACATGAATTTACATCAACTTGGCAAGACCTTTTCTTTCAGTAGAAAGAAGGTCTGTTAGTTGAAATTTGGTGCTGTTTTTCTGGCAGAAAACACACACATAACATGTATTCAATGTTTTCTGGTTTCTCTTGCTTTGATGAGATGAACCTGGGACAAATGTGAACCAATGTGATGCAGAATTGTTCTATATTTCTATTTTACTGTTCTCTAATAATTTGTAGCTATTTTTCTAATATCCAGTTTTCATGGTTTACTTCTATCTTCTCCTCTGAAAGAATTCAGCCTAGTTTTTATAGGGGGAAATAAAATTTTATGCCATCAGATTTTATTATTAGTTGTTATATTAAACTAATTTGTGTGATGACAACTGCTATCAAGAGATCTGAGATCTAATTCTTAAACAACTCTCCCCATAAGAGCAGAAATGTGTGGGTCTACCCCAGATGCTATGTTTAAGTGGATGTAACACTGTGCCATCTCACTTGCTAGAAGCTATGTCCACCCCTTTGAATCTGACTACCTTGGTGACTATCTTGACAGATTACGGTGAAATGATGATACATGATTTTCCAAGATGAAGTCATAAAACTTTGTTTCTGCCTTGTTCTGTTGCAAAACTGCATCTTGAAAAGCAGCTGCAGGCTGAAAGGAAGCCCAACATGGATGTGCCCACAGGGAGCAGGATCAAGGCTCCTCACCCACAGTCCTGGCAAAGCCCCCGGCTGGCAGGAGCACCAACTTATCAGCCAGATGAATGAACTAACTTGAAAGTAGCACCCCCAGTCCCCAGTCAAGCTGCTGTACCTCATGCCATACAGAGTGGAGAAGAGCCATCCTTCCCAATTACAAATTAGTGAGAGAGAAAAATAATTAAGTGGTTTTATTTATTTGTTTATTTATTTATTGTGATGCTAGGGATTGAACCCAGGGCTTTGTGCATGTGAGGCAAACACTCTACCAACTGAGCTATATCCCCATCCCTTAAGTGGTTTTGTTTTGAGACACTAAGTTGGGTGGTTTGTTATGTAGCCGGAGATAACAGGAATCAGTGCCTTGGGTATCAGTGGATCTGTCTCATAGAATAAAGATCAGGTATCAATCTGTTGGTCTATTGAGTAAACTTTTACCATAACTCCTCCAAGATTATGCAAATATTAAATAGAAAGAAAGCCAAGTTTTGAATCCAGAGGTCTGGCAGAATTATATCATTATACCTCTGGAAAAAAATTGAAATCCCTACTGAGACATACAGAGAAGTAGATGAAACATAATCATTTGGTTTGATTTATTAACTCTGTATTTATAAATACTTATAAATAAGCTCCTGATATTTAAAAGGTCCAAGGCAAGAGTACAAATTTAAATAAGATGTCTAAAAGTTAAGAGTTAAACACTATGAAATAAAATAAGTTTTATGCTCTTGACTTTTCAAATACCTTCATGAAAATGGAATGGCCAGGTTCAAGTTGGAATTCTTGGATTCCATGCTTATGTCCCTTGTCTTTCTACCTCAGGATCCTTTTCTCACAACCAAGGGCTTTTTGTCCAAAGTTCATACGTCCAAGCTTCAGTTACACATTCTGTTTACCTCTGAAAAGCCTCGGGCCAGGGCCAGGTACTAGGGATGGCCATACTAGGGGATAGGTGGTCCCAGGAGACTGAAACCAGAGAAGAGGCCCGTGAAGGCTCGGGAAGCAAACTTGAGCCATTTGGGTAGAAAACTCTGGAGTGTGTTGCCTGGAACATTATCTAGAAGATGAGATGGGCTCTGGTAGGACTCCAGGTAGTATCCTTGGCCCCTGTGTGCAGTCATGGAAAGAGTGCAGCTGAAGGGACTGGAACAGCCTCCTGTGAGCAAGACACCATGACAGGGAATCCTCTTCTGATGTCCAAGGACAGAACTTCCTTATTCTCTAGTTAGTGATTCCCTCCAAATCCTCTCCAAACCTTCCTCCAGGGTCTGGTACGTGATTGAGGATCAATAAATATTTTCCCAATAAAGTAGTCTAGTTCCCAAAAGTGGGAATGTAAATTAGTACCTCCATTATGGAAAATGGTGTAAAGATTCCTCAAAAAAAAAAAAAACCCTAAAATTAGAACTTTGATATGATCCAGTAATCCCACTACTCGGTATATACCCAGATGAAATGAAATAAACTTATCAAAGAGATGCCTGCATTCCCATGTGGATTGCAGGACTATTCACCATGGCCAAGAAATGGAATCAACAGACGTGTCCCTCAACAGATGAATGATAAAGAAATGTAGCATGTATGTACTATAGAATATTACTGAGCCATAAGAAAGAATGAAATGCTGTCATTTGTGACAATATGGGTAAGACTGGAAAACAACTTTTTAAGTGAAATAAGCCAAGCACAGAAAAACAAATATTGCATGTTCTCACTTATATGTAGAAGCTGAAAAAGTTGATCTCATTGAAGTCAAGAGTAGAACAGGGGTCACTAGAAGTTAGAAAGAGTAGTGACACAGAGGAACAGGAAAGTTGGATGATGAGTACCCAAATACAGTTAAACAGGAAAAATAAGTTCTTAGTGATCCACAACACAGGGGAGTGACTATAACTGACAACAACTTTTTATACATTTTTATACATTTTATACATTAGAAGAGGGGAGTTTGATATTTCCCAACAGAAAGAAATGATACATGTTTAAGGAGCTAGAAATGCTAATTACCCTGATTTGATCATTACCCATCATACACATGTATCAAATTATCACTCCATGTCCTATAAATTTGTACAATTATCATTATCTGTCAAATAAAACGATGATGATGATGATGATGATGATGATGATGATGATGATGATGATGGAGTTTCCTATTTTCTGCCTTGGATGCTGCTAGAGTTGAAGACTGTCAGCCTGAGTAAGGTCATGAAGCTGGAATAGGAGACAGATCTCCAGCACACCACAGAGCACTGCTAGAATTGACTCTAAAGAGCAAGCAGGGTGGATGAGAGTTAATGGCTTAGCGACTAGGGTAAAGTAAACACCAGACATTTGAGAATGAAACCTTGATTACTGTCCCAACCTTTTAACCGGATGATGACATTTCACTGGCACGCACAGCTGCAATCTCTTCCCTATTCATACCACCTCCCTGCCCAAGTACCTATATTCTTCTGGCAATGACAGCCAAGTAAAGCAAAAATGATGAGAGCTAATAGTTGCTTTGCTGTTCTTCAGAATATTTCAACTACGCATTTAGGAGATGTATTTAAGAAGAAATACTCATCTTGTATATTTTTAGAGCAGCCCCTGGGGAGCCACAGAAACTCCCATGCCCAATCCTAGTTATGGTAGCAGTGTAGACCTTTCAAACAAGTGTACATTGCAGACACAGCTTACTTACTTAGTTTTAATGCTATATGTTCAAGAACATTCTCTGATATGTCAGGAAATTATTATCCATGGAAGCAGTTGATTATTACCCATGGAAACAAGGTAATTGGAGCTGGGCATTTTAATACTATTTTAGTCCAGATTTTAAGGAATTGAATCATAAAGTCCTATAAAAATATGTATCTGTTATTTTGATTAAACTTAGTTCTACCAGCATCAGAAAAAGACTAATCTAAATTATAGTACAAGATGTTTTGAGTAAAAGTAAAAAAAAAAAGTAATATTGTCATACCATTCTTCTGTCCATAAATTTAACATTTTATTTAGAAGTGAGTTAATGCAAATTCTTCATAAACATGTATAGGTGAATGAACAAATATGTAACAATGAATTACACTATTATGTGCAATTATTATGCACCAATCAAAATATGAAAAATAAAAAACCCCATGGATATGTCAAGATTTCCAATGGAACAAAGGTGGTTGAGACATAATTCTTCTAGGGCATAAAACAAAACTGCAGTGAGAATTCTGTTTCCTGAAAGGCCATCAGATCCTGGCTAGCAACAAAGATCAAACCTGTGAGAAATAACTGGCGCATATCACTCTGGACATTTTTCTGCCATTTAAAACTCCCTTGGCTCAGAAGAAGTCCATTTGTGCCTAAGCTCATGATGGGTGCTCTGGGCACAAATGTTGGTTGACAAAGAATTATATGAGTTAATCTTTTAAATGGTACTTTTCTTTTCAGAGATGTTAAGGAAGTTTCATGAGTTTTAGGGAGAAGAAATAAAATGAGGAAAGGTAATTTATTGAACTATGTATACATAGTTATATAACTATTGTCCCTTTCATTTCCACGGAAGGCTAAAAAGCTAGACAAAAAATCCTCTTTCTCTCATTCCCAGGGCTGTGTTTGCACTTTTCTATTGTGGACATTTTTTTTTATTATTACTATTATCACTTTATTTCCTCTGAGGAGGATTATACTGGATCCTGAAAGGGATAGAAGTGAGACGTACAGAGAAGAGATACGTGGTAGGTAGGAGAATTACCCCTCACATATGCCCAAATTTCAGTCCCTGGAACCAGTAAATATGTAATCTTTTATGAAAAAAAAGGGAGTTAAAAGCAAAACAATCAAAGTGAAAAAAAATCAAGACCAACTACATGCTGTTTATTAGAAATGAATTTAAATATAAAACCACAAATTATTTATAAAGCAAAGGAAACAAGAAGATGCATACTGTTAAAAGATTAACTTAGGCACACCAAAACCTTAAGAGTTTGTTTGAACACTCAGTGATTCATATATGAGATGAGGCAACATTAGGTCAGGATAGAAATCAGTTCAGGGCTCCACAGATGGGCACAGGGGAGAATCTCTATAAGGTATTTGTGGAAAACAAAAAGACAAAACAAAAAACAAAAAAAATTGGGGTAAAGTGGAAAGCCCTTAGTTAAAGGTTAGTTGGTGGTTTCTGGTTGGTAGAGTCTCTAATTAGAGGTTCATTGTTTGCTTCTTACAGGTTAAGCTCAAGTTTTGCTTTAGTGCCTACATTGTTGGGTTTCCATTTGCTTATGTACACACAAAAGGTTCTGGAGCCTTCTCAGCTGAATGGCACACCAGTTAGTTATTTTAACAGTACTATGAAGCTGGAAATGTAGCTCAGTGGCAAAGCAATGCTTAGCATGTGCCAGGCCCTGGGTTCAATTTCCACTACCACAAACAGAACACTACTATGTAAAAAAATAACTATATGAAAGCAAATATGGCAAAATTAATATTGAAAGACCAAGTTTCCATATAAGACACACATATTTTTTCCTAATGAAAAAATCCTCAATTTATCAAGAAGACAAAAATGATCCTATATGTATGTGCACATACATCTAAAAGATAAAAAGAGAAATAGATCTACAATCATAATGAATCAATTAAAAAAGGGTAGATTTTTAAAATTCTGCAAGAATATAGATTTGAACAATATTGAATAGTTTGTTTTACTAGAAATTTATAGAATAGCACACCCCACAACTACAAGACCTTCTCTTCTTTCCAAGAATCCATGGACCTTCATGGATCCTTCACTAAGCATGGCCAAAATTGTCTCTCCTCCAGTTAAGAGGGCGTCTATTTCCCTTGCTCTTTGAGCTCATCCTGTGACTTGCTTTGGCCAGTAGAATCTGGCAGAATTATAGTATACTACTTATGATAAGGCTTCAAGAGAATTGCCACTTTTTCTCCACTTTTTGAATGCTGCTGACCCTTTGCAAAGCTGAAATATCAAATTGTGGGAAGCCAGTCTGCTCGTGTCCCATCCCCAGCCAACCTTCCAAATGAGTGTGACCTCATGAGTGAGATCAAGGAAAATGAGCAGAAGGATCATCCAGGCCACCAACAGAATTATGAAAAATAATGGATTGTTGCTTTTCAGCCACTATGTTTTGGTTGTTTTAAAGCAATAGATTGTTGATGCACTGAAGACAACTTGACCACAACATCTCAATAAATTTCAATGGATGTAAGTCATACAAGTATCTCCTTTGACCACAATGAATCAAGTTATAAATGCTGTAAATTAACAATAAAAATAAATCTTGGAAATGCACAACTACTTTGAAATTAAACAACATAGTTCAAAAGAGTTTGCAGATTGAAGGAGAAACAAGGGAATTTATCAACTATTTTGAAGAGAGTAATAATACATCAACTGGTGGATTCAAGCAGTACTTAGAGGGAAATTTATATTTTTCAGTGCTCATATATTAGAAAATAAAGTTCACAATCCATGAGCTAAGCTATACAAGAATAGAAGGAAATAATTGTCATTATTACAGATACAGATCCCATTATATTGTACATAAAGGGTGCCAAAGGGTTAGTGATGCCTGTTAGGTCGGGTCAGGGTCCAAAATGTCCAATTAGGGGGACTGGTCAGCAGCTGCGAAGCGGAGCTGCAAGCCAGATGCTGACGTCACCAGTAGACACACCTCCTGTCAATCAGCGGGTTTTTCCTGACCTATCCAGGAAGGACTCTGGCCTTCTCTTCTTGACCCCAAGCCCTCCCCTTCCTGACCAGGTTTTCTTGAAATTCTTTGTGCACTAGAGCCCCAGCGCCATTCCTCTCAGACACACTCTGATGGACAGGTGGATTCGGCCCGAGAGCTTGTATTCCAATAAAGTCTTGCTGAGCGGCTTAATTCATCTCCTTCCTGGTCTAGTCTTTACACAATGGTGCGCAAAACCTGGGAGGGTTTTGAACCTCCCCTGTACAGGGGTTGAGGCAAGCCCTCTGGACCGGGAGAACTCCTGAGCTGCTCTCTGTCTTCCTCACTTGGACCAACAGAGTGAGGTAAGACCCCTTTCCTCTGACTTCTTAGCTTGCCCCCTCCCCCACCGTCAGCTCCAGAGGCCCATCCGATAAGTCACACGTGTGCGTGGGCTGTCTGTCCGCTCGAGGCCATGTGGATTTGGGAAGATGTTCCCAGCCCTCGTGTTAGCCACTCGCCGCCAATCGGGCCCCGGAAGGTTCAAGGGAATGCCTCAATTTTCCGCCTGGCCCCCATTCTCCCGTGGACGTGAGCATTTTGAGGAATGCCTTTTTATGTTCCTGTCCACTCCCCCGGGACCGCTGAGAAGTCACAAGGAACCCCAACTCTTCTCTAGACCCCAAAACTCCACTGTACTATGGCTTAGATAACGGATCAAAATGGCCTCCAGGGGGAAATTTTGATTTTCAAATCCTCACTGATTTGGCTAATTTTTGTCACCAGATGGGGAAATGGACAGAAATTCCTTTCATCAAGGATTTGTTGTAAAGCGCACTCTCGCCCCTCCCTTCTTTCACCTCTGTTCTGTCCTCTCAAGTTCTTCTCGCTAACAAAAATCCCCAAAATCCCTTTCCATTTACTCTCCTCTATCTCCTTCCTCATGGGGCCCCACCGCCGGGGCCCTGCTGCTCAGGGCGGCTTGTGCCGGGGCCGGGCTCACTCTTCCCGCTGCTGCAGAGCTCGCCTGCCTCGCCTCCCTGCATTTCTCGCTGCGTCTGCGCACCGCTCACTTTCCTGCATCTCCCTCTGCCTTTGCGCCACTCAGACGGGCTTTGGGCGGCCCACCCTGCGTTCCTGCGTCTCTTACTCCGTCTGTGTGCCACTGGCGCGGCTGCCACAGACCAGCGAAGCGCACTCTCTCTCTCTCTCCCTCAACCCTCGCTCATCTTTGAGCTGCCTGACTTGTGGCAGCCCCTCCCCCCAGCCTTACTGCTCGGAGTCTGCGGCCGGCTTGCCGCAGTCTTTCTAGGACTCTTCACTCTTACATTTTTAAACTTAAAACTTTCATTCTGCATGCTAAAGTTAAAACTTCTGATCAGATGTATTTTATACAACTATAAAAGTTTTTTACATTCTACTGAGACAAGTTATACCTACCTCAAAAGGAATTAAAGATTCTAAATATAATATTTATTGAAAGGAAAGAGAATATTTCTAATCAAAAGGTTTACAACTATGATTAAATGAAAAGTTGACATCTAAATTTTTCTTTCAAAACTAAACTTAATGTAATAACATCAATGTAATTCTGGTTCTATATTAAATGTGTTCATATCTTCCAGGTATAGAAGTCTTTAAAATAGAAGTTTTAAAAGAATGTTTTATCAAGCTGATGTTCTCCAAACTGAACTTGTATGGTCTCCATTCATATCATTTAATGTTTTATAACTGAACCTATCATCAATAAGATAAGACTTTAAGTTATTTTTACATCAAAGTGATCTTTTAAATAAATGAGGAGTTAATCTATTTAATATTCTGCTAAGATTTTGCAAGGAGCCCTGTCTTACCTGAGATAGTTCTGTCTCCCAGCTTACTGCAATGGCTTCAATGTAGACCAGACTCCAGTTCATTTAAATATATGTTCAAAGGATTAATTTTATTGTAAAGATCATTAGGACCTCAAACAAGGATATAATATGTAACTTACCTGAAATTTGAGGAAGCTATTACACCAACTAAATATGTTTTGCTGTTGTTGATTTTATTTTGTATTTTACTTAAACTCTAACTATTGCCTGTTAATGTTTTACAGAGGTACTACTTCAAAAACAACCAACCCAGATTATTTTAAAATAAATCAGCCACCACCTATAGGATAGACCTTAAAGTTAAAGCCCAGTACCCTTACTTTATAACTGATGAGACTGGCTTGCTGAGTGTTTAAGATCAAGACTTAAAAACTAAAATTAAATTAAAGGGCCAAAAAAACCAGTATTTGGCTTTTGCCCTTTGAGTCAACCTGAATCCAAGGAATGAGGAAACTTCTCTGAAGCACTCTACATCTCTGGGCCGCAGGACCTCCTGATCAGGGAGATTTCTGAGACCATTAGAGAATTAAAGAGCCAATCAAATGCCATACGATGAACAGAAAGGTCACCGAAAAAGGGAACTGTCTCTCAGGCTTCCCGGGGAAGCCACATCAGTGCCAGACCTCTACCTATCCTAACACAGATGGCACTAGCAGAACTAACAAACTGCTCTCAAGTTCCTCAAGGATGCCTCCCAGGAGAACAAAAGGTGACTCTTAACAATCGGTAAGAACAAAAGTCAATTTGACTTGCTTCATCTTAAACACCTAGCAAAATCAAGAACACAGCTGTTCCTGGGCATTTAAAATAATTTAAAGATAGACATCTGTGACATTAAAAACTAAATACAATGTTTACATGCCTTGTCCTCTCCAGCCTTGTTATAGGGACTTAACTGTGCAATGAGGCTGAATTACCATGACTTGTTACCACCTTCCTTTCTAGGGCAAAAGGGCCATCTTTTTTTTTTTTTCTATTGGTAATAGTTGGGCTCTCCTTGGCCCCCATTCACTGCCTCTGGGCTAGGGCAAGAGGACTTGATTATGCTGTAATCACTACTTAAAAACTTGAACAAATTTCATTACAGAATAGATCAGCCTTGGACTGGTCCATCACACTGGACTCCCACCAAACTCAAAATTTCTCGGCAGCCCCCTTCTTTTTCTGCTAATCAGTAATCTCTCCCAAGCCTCTGTTCCTACCCACAGATGATGTTTCTACATTCAAACAACATGACTGACAACCAGAGGCTCCCACACCCCTGCGTCTGCCTCCCTGCCTGACACCCGAGCCACCTCCCCCTCTTGACGCCCCCAATCCCACACGAAGTAGCCAGACCAAATCTGCTGTCCTACATCATCAAAAAGGCCTGGATGTTAGGTTGGGTCAGGGTCCAAAATGTCCAATTAGGGAGACTGGTCAGCAGCTGCAAAGCGGAGCTGCAAGCCAGATGCTGACATCACCAGTAGACACACCTCCTGTCAATCAGTGGGTTTTTCCTGACCTATCCAGGAAGGACTCTGGCCTTCTCTTCCTGCCCCCAAGCCCTCCCCTTCCTGACTGGGTTTTCTTGAAATTCTTTGTACACTAGGGCCCCAGCGCCATTTCTCCTGGACACACTCTGATGGACGAGAGGATTCAGCCTGAGAGCATGTATTCCAATAAAGTCTTGCCGAGCGGCTTAATTCATATCCTCCCTAGTCATCTAGTCCTTACAATGCCCATGACAGAAATAAGAACAAAACCTATGAGAATGAAGAGTGAATTGAGCAAGGGCTCAGAATATAGTTAGTTTTAAAAAATCAACTTATTTCTATTTACTAACAATAGACTTGAAAATAAAATGAATTTCCACCTATAAAAATACAAAATTATTAAAGATAACTTTAACAAAAAATGAAAAAGATTTACACTTAAAAGTAAAAATAAAGGTTTGCATATTGAAAGATTCTATATTGTAACAAAGTCTATTTGTCCCAACTTCATCTCTACCTTCAAAACCTGATCTTTTAAAACAAAATTGGCAACCTAATTCTAAAATGTATATGGAATCATTGCAGAATAACTAAACCATTTTGACAGGGGAAATAAAAGATGAAGTTGGGGGGCTCAATTACACTAAAAGGTCTCACAACTTTTGTATTAAACTCCAACCAGCAGTTCTACTCATAGGTATGTTTACCCAAGGGAAATATCTTAAAGCACATGTTCATAATGCAAGAAATTTCAAAACCATTTTCTTTGTAACAGCCCCAAACTGAAATGGCTGAAATACCCATCAAAGGATTATGGATAAACAAATTGTGATATATTCCTGCAATAGAATACTCCTCTCTAATATAAAAAGGTAAATAGCTAAAACAATGATATAGCTGGATCTCAAAAACATTTTGAGGACCAAAATTGTCAAATACAAATGCATATACTGTAGTAATAGTATATTCATATTTCACTTACATGAAGTTCAAGAACACTGAAACTAATCTATCTCAACAGAAATTATAACAGAGGTTGCCTGTGGTTTAGAAACCAATGACCCAGGATGATAAATACATTATACATCTTGATTGAGATGCTTCTTACATGGGTGTGTACATCTGTCTCATCAACTTTATGTTTGATGTGTGCATTTTGCAGCATATCCAATAAAGCCCAATAAAATTAATTTAAAAGCAAAATATATTAGTAATAGGTATGGAAAAATGGCCATGCATTTGGCGACTTTGACCTCACCCAAAAATGTCTTCCTGATGCTAATTATGCTAACAGTTCCCACCTCACCCAACAACTAGGTCTTTCTGATGCTAATCCAGGGAGGAAGGAGCGATTCACCATATTGAAACAGTAAATTGAGCATCCCGTTGAATTGATAAAGAAGCCCCAAATTCCAGAGTGCCCCAGAGAACCGGCACATTCCTCACTAGACCACCTGCCAAGATAGCCTATAAAAACCCAGTCCCTTTCTTTGTTCAGGGGCTCACTTTCCACCAGGAAACTGGGTCCTACCGCCGCATCACCTTGTCCCTGCATCCCCTGTTCCTATATGAATAAAGCTCCATTCCTGAATAAAGTGCCAAAATGACTTGTGAAGTTTGCTGTCCTGGTCTTTTTGCCCTTACAATTAGCACATCTGTTAAATATTTTTAAGGCCTGGGATAAGTAAATTGCATTAAGGACAGAGAGCCCAAATCCTTGAACAGATTGCAAGACTTGGTGAGACCCAGATGGTGAGTGTCCTCGTGAGAATCCAAACGGAGGACACAGTGAAGAGTGGTGGCTGAGCCTCCTTGGAACAATCTTATTGCAAGACCAGGTGACAGCAGAAGAAGCCCAAAGACCAGAGGCAGTTAGCCACTCAGATGGAAGTTCTAGGATCACATGAAGACCAAATAACTCCTGGTGTCCTAGCTCCCATCACTGTGGTATCAAGCAAGCCTCCCTCTTTTTGTTCTTCTTCCTTTTGAGAAGAGAGGAAAGAAAAGAGAAAGATTAAAAAAGTTAAAAGTGCTCGTTCTTTTTTTAAAGGCATTTACCCAAAAGGTACATTTTTATTTAGAAAAGTGTGTTTTAAACCAGAAGAGGCTGAATTATCTTAATTGGCAAATCCAGACACCCATAGCTACCAATCTCAATGAAAGTGGGGATTCCAGAACTTGAGATGTATAGCTGTAAAAATAAGCTCCTCTTCCTTTCACTTTTGAACACTTGAGTTACAAGTCTATACTCCTTCACTCTGATCAATTGGATTTGAAGTCTTCATTCTGCATGGAGCACTGGGTCTGATGGTGTCACCACAAGTAAAAGGCTGGGGAGACTGCAGGGGACTAGGCAAGGGTACTGTGTACCATGGTGTGGATATACTTTCTGAAACCCATGTTGAAACCTAAACTCCACATTCATATATTGATGATATTTGGAGGTGGGCCTTTGGGAAGTAATGGAGATTAGATAAGTTTGTAGGGCAGGGCCCATGTGTTGGAACTCAGCTTTATAAGAAAAAGAAGAAAGACCTGTGCTGACATATTTGCTTTATTTGCCATGTGCTTCCCTGCCCCATATTATGATGCAGCAAGTAGGCCCTCACCAGATGCTCAACAGATGCAAGAGCCATGCTCTTGGACACCCCAGCCTCCAGATCCATGAGACAAATAAACTTCTTTCCTTTATAAATTATTCAGTCTCATGCATTTTGTTATAGACTAAGACACCTGATAGGGAGTTTGGATTTTATTCTAAAGATAAAGAGGAGGGTTTGAAAAAACTTGTAACAGAGAATGATTAGATTTATGCCTTTGAAAAAACACTCTGGCAAAACTATGGGATATAATTTAGAGTGAGCAAAGCTAAAGGGTGGGAGAGTGAATAAAAGGCTGTTGAATGCCAGGCAAGAATTCCTGAGGGTCTCTATTGGGGGGGCAGTTGACACGGAAATAATAGGACTGAGTGACACTAAAGAGCTGCATTAATGGGGAGGTGAAAGATGACAGCAAGACCTGCATCCTGGCTTATGCACCTGGCCATTTTTTGAGGAAAGGAACACATGAGACTTAGATTTGAGGGAAGAAGATGACAAATTTAGCTTTTAACATGTTACTTCAAGATGCTCATGGGACATAGAGGAGTATATATTGAAGGTATGTTGGGGTTTTAGATCTTAGAACTCAGCAGAGTTTTGATGTGAAGACAAAGAAAATAAAGACAATGGAAAGACTAAATTAAACTCTTGTCTGAAAATTCCATAGTGCAATGTTTAGGAAAACGAGGAGTCTGATGTTCACTTTGCAATAGGAATGCTTTTTTTTTTTTTATCTCTTTTTAAAAACCAAACCAAACCAACCCCCTCCCCCCCAAAAAAAAACCCAACCACATAAAACAGAGTTTTATTTTTCTTATGTGAGAAGATACTAAGAGGTAAGCAACTGCTGGCGTCAGTTTAAAGGTTGAGTGACATAAGACACAACATGTCTCTTATGTCACTCACCCTCATGACTTCAAGATTGCTGCTTCAAAGTGAAAGGAGGGGGGAATATCAGCAGTCTGCTTCTTTATATCAGGAAATCAAAACCTATCCTAGAGCTGAGCTAACTGGCTTCTCATTGCCCAGAACTGTGGCACTAGCCACCTCTCACCAAAGGAAAACTGGAAAAGTGAGTTCACCTGTGAAACTAAATATCTATTTCTTTTGCAAGAGGCAAGGTATGAGGTAGTAGGGGGTGGCTGTTGGGTTGGCGAAGAAACGTGAGTGTTCAGAGGCAAAAGAGATGCAAGTAAGTGTTGGTCAGCAGGAAAGCAGGGTGTCCACAGTGGCAATCGCACAGGGTCTTAGCCACTGGACCCGACAGATCTTTAAATTCCTTTATTTGGATATGTAGGGAAAAGAGGGTGGAAAGTGAGTTAGAAACAGAGTTTCACCTTTAGGTGACTCTAAAACAACTAAGTGGAGGTAAAGAGCACTTCATCAGGCTGAGTTAGTCTCTGCTCTGTTCTGCCAGTCACCAACTGGGCACCTCTCGCATTTCCTAGCCACCTTTCATGTGTGCCAGTTTCTCCATCCATATCATAGA
>PVHX01015171.1:0-47766 GCA_004024805.1 Geosciurus inauris
GCTTGAGTTTTGCAAGATAAAAAAGTGCTAAAACTTGGTACACAACAATGTGAAGACACTTACTACTAAACCAAGTACTTAAAGATGGCCAAGGAGGTAAACTGTATGTTATATATATCTTTTTGCAATTAAAAAAAATGCTATTGGAGTTGATAAACTACTCTTTTCCTTAAAAAGGGAAATAAAAAATTAAAACCACACTACAATATGGATATATCAATGTTACTGTAGCCAAGGAGAAGAGTTCAAATAAATGCTTATATGCCTATCATGAGTTGGGAAATCTGCATAAATTATTTTAAATTCTTCTTTACGGGACATTTTGCCATTCTCCCTTGTTTCTATTTATGTTGCTTTTTCTGATCATGACCATCCTGAGGCATACTGATCACGCATTTTGTGGAAGGTCCTTCAATTAGTACTGCCTGATGTTTTTCTCATCACTAGGTTGGTGGACTGGGTTTGGAGGAGGAAAATCACAGGGGTAAAGTGCCATTTTCATTATCTTATAACAACATGACTTAGGACTGTTGGTGTTGACCTTTATCATCTGGGTTAGGGTAGAGTTGCTAGGTTGCTCGGCTGTGAAATCACTCTTTACATATAGGAATAGTCCACAAAATATCTAACCAGTATGCCTCAAAACTGCCAAAGCCATCAAAACCAAGGAAACTCTGAGAAACTCTCATAGTAAAGAGAAACCCTATGAAATATGACAAGTCAACCTAACATGGTATCTTAGAGAGAATATTGAGACAGAAAATGAATATTATGCAAAAACACTGGATGTGGGCTATGCAGAAACTGTCAATTTCACACAAATTCCATAAATTTAAAGCTATTCTGAAATAGTTTCTTTTAAAAGATAAGGGGAAAATGTGTTTAGGGTTAGGTGTGAGGAAAAGGTAAAGACTGGTTTTGTTGTTTAAATGGTATGTATTTATCTCAAGCTTTCTTCTCCCAACATTTTACCAACCCTTTTACCACAGGACTCAGATTGAAGGGCCATTTGATGGGGAGAGGGAGAGACAGGATATAAAATGAGACCTAATATTTGAAAAGAAAGGAAAATAACTAAAAATGAACAAATTTGTATTAGAGGTCAAGGTAGAAGAATGATCATGAATATGTTTAAACCATGTTTGGACATGAGCCAAAGCCTCTCTACATGTATGAGTAAGGAATACAAAAAGAAATCCATCCCTGGTGTGCAAAACCCCTTGAAGATCAGCATGCTCAGCAGCCTTTACACATGATTACAGGTCAACAAGGAAGAAAGGCAAAGGTCAAGTATGATCCTTGTGGCTCTGGACCATCTGTAGTCAGACCATCTGTGAAAAATAAGCTGAAGTAGTTCATTTATTCCATCTAGCAAACTTCTACAACAGCCCACCACACATCTACTTTGTGTGAAATGTGAAGTGATGGGGTTTTGGATCAGATTATCAACCACCTCTACTCTCTAGTTGTCCATCTTTGCTCATCCAGAGAGATATCACACATACTGACAACCACCAAAACAATTTCAAGGTCAGCTAATGATCTGTCATTTTGCAAGATCCAAAATGACTGTATCAATTGGAATTTCTGATCTCCACATCTCAAGAAACAGCTGCTTTCACATTTTCCTGGCAGCTTGCCAAAGAAGCCAGGCAGTTAGTTAACACAGAGCTGTCAATAATCCATGGTAGCTAGATTTGATAAAGTAATCAGGAGGGAATATCATTTAATCAAGGTCTTAGAAACAGGGAGAGGCCATTGGGGCTGCTAATCAGGTGATTGCAGGGAGAATTGCTCAGAAATAATTTGTATTGAGCTGAGGGAACAGCAAGTCCAGCCCACAATGGAGAGCAAGGATTTTTCATGCTGGTGTCATCCTTCCTACGATGGTTAATCTTTGTGCAGTGTGCAAATGAGATGGGAATCCATTCTTCCATGACATTCAGGTCCCTAAATGTCACATATACTGGCTTGTGCAAGTCACAGATATTGACTAGACTGTCTCTGGAGTAAAGAGACTTTGCTGAAACTTTGAAAGAAAATATGGACACAGTAGATCACATTCAAGGTCACCTACACATTGACCTGATGATTTCCAACTATGTGGTTATGAATAACATGAGCTGCTCTACCAACAAGGAATTTAACATCTTGTGGACATTTCTCAGAAAGCCTGAGGAACTATCTCATATAGATTCTTCTTGATTCACTTAGTTTATGATATCTTCAATGAGAGACCCCAGAGAATATAAAAATCAGATATAATGCAATAGCAAACATTCTGAATTATTATTCCCTCACATGATTTTTGACCATATATCATTATTACGGTAACTTCTTCATTAATAACATAAGATAGTTTGCCATGATTCATAAAAATAGAGCAAGATAAACTCAAAACCAGTTAGACACGGAATAAAAAAATTAAATAGGTTAACAGTCTTGATGATTAAGAAACTTGCTAAATTATTTATTTATTCATTTAACTGAAAAATATTGAACATCAGCTCTATAAGTAGAAAGAGCACATGCTGTTA
Source organism: Geosciurus inauris (assembly GCA_004024805.1). Classification (NCBI taxonomy): domain Eukaryota; kingdom Metazoa; phylum Chordata; class Mammalia; order Rodentia; family Sciuridae; genus Geosciurus; species Geosciurus inauris. Next base: position 2,538 of record PVHX01015171.1, read on the forward strand.
TTGTCCACTGAGTTTTCTGTGGCTATTTCACCATGATTGCCCTTACTCTTCTATTTCCCTAATTTGACTACTTTCTGCCCATTTTGTTGTATACTGGAGAACTATAAACATGGAATAAGAGACTGTACAGTGTAAAGCTAATTCACCACTTGCTGGTTAGATGCCTTAGGGAATGCTGATTGAAGCTCTGATTATTTGCTTCTTCCTTAAAAAACTGAAATATGAACAAATACAGACACAAAGATTGGTCGTTGTTCTAAGATGCAGTATTTAGCCCATGTTATGGAACCAAGTAGCCCATTAATAAATAATAGCTTTTAACATTTCTTCCTATCTTCTATGTGCCTTATTTTTTTCCAAGTGCTTCAGTAAACTGCAACTCTTTCCTTAAACACAAGAGAATTTTACTAATGCCTTCCTCCTTTGACAGATGCCAGTTGTAATTCCACAACTTGATGTGACCTAAACAAGTTTATTAATTTGTACAGTGACAGGGACAAAATTATTTAATATGGACATATTCTTAGCCTTAAACTATCTCTGTTTTGTCCATCTCATCAGAAAGAAGCTTGTACTTGACCACTATACCCATTCCTTCCATCCTTGATTTTTATTCTCTAAAAAAAGATCTATGTGACTAGACTGTAAAACCTTGTGATGAAAACTTGGGAGCATAGGAAAGAATGGAAATGAAGAATGTTAAAAAAGAATAAGAAAAAGGAAGACAAATATTATGCATGTAAGAATGATAAGAAATTTTTGATAGAGAAAAAAGCCTATGAACAGTAATAGGCTGGAGAAGTCTCTCGGCTTTTGAGAACAGATGAGAAGAGTGTATTTAGGATTATTTCTTGAATCTACTTTAAAATTCTTTGAAAAATAAGTAAAGGTTAATAATGTTGGTTATCAGTTTTTCCTGCAGAACAACATTCTCCTGAAAACTGGGCTATGTGGTATCCAAGATTTTATTTGGGTTACATGAAAAACTTTCACCCACTATCATTAAAAGCTCAAAGAAAACTGAAGAGAACTGTAAGACTAGCTCTTCTCTGGTGCCATTTGTTAAGGAAGTGGAAAGGGAAGGATTGGTGTTACCTTGTAAACTGAGTGTTAGTAATTCTCTCTCTTATTCTCTGATTTATTAGGGCACAAAATCCTTGAAAACAAATTGTTGTTATGCTGGATTTAATGTGCAATTCTCCTAGGATCAGGACTGCTATAAACCCAAAGAAGGACTGGTCTAGTCCCTCTTCAAACACTCATCCGTTCTTAACAACTTATAGACAGTTATCCATTCTTCTGTCTACAGATACTCATAATTCTGTGGAGAAAGTAGTTGAACTTTAGAGAATACATAAAATTAAAATGTTTAGCTTTTTTAATAAAAGAATCTCTAAACACAGCAAAAATAAAATTTTATAAATGCCTTTTGTTTATCTTTGGACTGATTATTGATCTACAGAAGCAATAGAAATTATTTGTAAAACTAAATTGCTTTTTAAGAATTTCCCCATATCTCAGAAATTGCTACAAGACATTAAAGTCTCTAAGTCCAAATAATATGTTGCCCTTTTCCCTATATTTGTACATGGATTGACAAAATGATTCTAAATCTCATCAAAGACCAAATATGAAAATAGCCAAGAGCAATTAAAGAAAAAGGGACATAAAGAGAGGTACTTAATCAGCTATTTATGATTAACATAATCAGCTGTTAAGGCATATCATGAATCTACTGAAATTTTAAAGGTATAATAAGGGCAAAGAAATAGAAAAACCAGAAAATAAAAAACAGAAGCTAACTCTATTGTACAAGAATGATAATATTTGAAATCAGTGGGAGAAGAATGGATAAATGGTCATCAAAATAACTGAGAAAATATTAACAAAAATATTAACTTATTTCTTATGCTTTCATTAAAAATTAATCATTGTATGAAATAAAATAAGTATACATTCATACAATTAATAGAATAAAATGCTTTTCCTTAATAATTGAAGGTATAAATAAAAATATTGATACATTTGATTACATAAAAATGTGAATTATTCATATCAAAAGACATTTTGAAATAAACAAAAATAATAACTTATTAACTAAGTTGCAATGAAAATTGGCTAGTCGTGTGGGAAAGAAAAATGGGGCTGACCCTAACCTCACTCTTTACACCAAAAAGCCTTCAGAATGGATTCAAAGTATAATAGCAAAAATAGATCTATAAAGTCACTTCAGGAAATGTAAATTTATATTTTTATAAATCTTAATGTAGGAGACTTTCTATTCATAAAATGAAAGGAAGATTCTAAAATGACATGTTTAATGTCTTTAAAAAAATTTTTTTTTTGGTACTGGAGATTGAACTCAGGGGCACTTGACCACTGAACCACATCCCCAGCCCTATTTTGTGTTTTATGTAGAGACAGGGTCTCACTGAGGTGCTTAGCACCTCATGTTGCTGAGGCTGGCTTTGAACTCGTGATTCTCCTGTCTCAGCCTCCCAAAGTGCTGGGATTACAGGTGTGCACCACTGCGCCCAGCTTAAAAATTTTTATATTGTAAGAATATATGAAAGATCAAAAAGAAGTGACAAACTGGGGAGAGTATTTGCACTGTATGTTCAAATGGTCACAATATTAATAATAATATATATTCAATAAATTAGAAAGAAAAGACCAACACCCTAGATGAGAAATGAACACAAATAAGCCTTCTTGAAGAGAAAATATATTGACAGAAAGATGTTAAACCATATTGACACTTGATTAAATTCTCACTGAAACAACAAAATGCCAATACTTGCTTTTCAGTTTGACAAAAAGTGAAAATTAAAACCAAATACTTAGTATTAGTTTATAAATAAATGATTGTATCATATATTACTGGGGGAAATATAAATGATACAATTTTTCTAGAAGGCAGTTTAGCTTGCAAAGTTGAAATGGTCATCTCCTTTGCCTTAGCAATTTCACTATTCCCTTATTTCAAGGAGATAGTGAGACAAATATACAAATGTGTATAAATATATTTAAAACACAAACACGTACAACACTAAGATATCATTCATAATGTCATTCTTAATGACCGTTGGCAAGAGATTGATCAAATATATAATGGTATATTGTTAAAATACCATTGAGCTAATCAAAGTTAGTTATGAGATTTATAATTATTTGTTATACCTTATTTAATAGTTTAATATTAATGTAATTTCCTATTTAGATATACTCATAACTTTTTTGAGTCAAACATAAATATCGTGATTTCATTCTAGTTTAATCTTAGTAATCATATGTATATATGAATAGGATATTCATAACATATAAGACATATGTATAAAAAGATGCAAACAAACTTTAGGATTTATAAATAAATAGTAATTGTGATCATTTGTGAGAATCCAGATAATTTTAACTTTCTTCCTTATAGTTAATATCCATTTGGTATACTTGTAATTATGACCTTGGGCAATACTTGTATTTTGTTAATGTATTTTTGATGTTGCTTTTTCGGGACCTGTTTTTTTTCTTAGCCAAGTCATTTGAATTGCTGACTTAAAATTATGTATGTGCATATACAAATATGGAGTGATGGATCCCACCATTATGTAAAATTATACTGTACCAGTAAAAAAAAAGTGCTTCTTTTCAGTCATATAAAGATACTATACTTATTTATTTTCTCTATTAGTCTTACAAAAAATATCATGACTTGATAGGACATAAAAAGGAACTTAATTTCAAAAGTTATCAACACACTTACAGCAAGGATATCTCGACTTCTCCCCTTATACTTTCACAGCTATCTCTTCTTCCCTCGGTCACGTAGGAGGACCAACATCATTTTCTCTTCTATTTCACAAGTAACATTATTCTAACATTTGTAGTCTCACTTTTCTCTGAGTGTCAATTAATGGATTTTATATTTCATTATTTAAAAACATCATTTCTCAATGCTAGTCTCATCTCTGTAAAATCATATAATCTTAGTTCTATCAAGCGCAGTACTTTGAACTAGGTCATGCAGCCCAACTTCAATTCTCCCAGATAAAACCACTGAGGCCTGTAGAGGTTCAGAGAGCCACAGGTCTTCACCTGGCTCATTAGGGACAGACAGAACTAGACCCATATTTATCCTGCCCCCTCCTCATGCAACTGATTAGTAGCATTTACTATAGATGATCACACCCATGTGAGAAAACTATCCTGAAATCCCTTCACTTTATACATTTATAGCAGCTCAATTCACCATAACTAAGCTATGGAACCAACCTAGGTGCCCTTCAACAGATGAATGAATCAAGAAAATGTGGTATATATACACAATGGAATATTACTCAGCCATAAAAAGAATGACTTTATCATTTTTGCCATCAAATGGATGGATCTGGAGACTATCATACTGAGTGAAATAAACCAATTTCCAAAAAACCAAAGGTTGAATGTTCTCTCTGATATGTGGATGCTAGCACAATTTTCCTATGTTCATATATGAATATGCCACCAGTGAAACTCCACCTGATGTACAACCACAAGAATGGGATCCTCATTAGAATAAGTTATATTTCATGTTTATATAATATATCAAAATACATTCTATTGTCATGTGTATCTTAAAAGAATACATTTTAAAAAGTTGGAGCCCCTAAAAAGTGATTTGTAATTAGCTTGGGGTCATTTTGTTATTGTTAGTAGAAAAAAGAGCAGAAATCTCATGTTCTTCCCTCACCAAACTCACAGAAAGGTTACTTATAAATTAAAGAAAAAGCTCAGCCTGATGCAATGAAATCAAAGTATGCCATGTGGAACATTTATTCTTAATAATAAATGACTGGAAGACTCTGAAATCTCTGTGCTCTTGGAGACTCAGAATTCACCAAAGGCTCTGAGAATCCCTACATCAACTAAACCTGTTAAATCTATGTAACCCAGAGTTTTCCAAATGCACACAGCCACAGAAAACTTTGTCTCATAAAAACCACCCTCCTTTGTGAAAGTGAGAAGACTGCAAAACAGTTTTGGGAAGAAATGAATCTTGTGGAAGGTTCTGTGTGTGACAACCTGGTGAAATTGTTTGTAGGTTTTATAACGGCTGAGCAGTTATCAAAGGTACATTGGTGCAAAGCTTAGGTTTGATCACTTGTGTTTAAATAATAAAGAGCTTTTCTGGAAAAAAAAAAAAAACACCCTCCTTCTAAGAAGTTCTGCTTTGCTGGACATTTTGTGATATTTTTTGGTTGAGAGCATGAAGACTGAATTCTAATCTCAGATTTGTCAATATCTGGATATGTGTGTATGAATAAATTACTTAATTCACTTAATTTTTTTCTGTGTGACAAGAAAGGATGGAGAGGATGTTACAAAGCCCTCCTCATCTATGTAAGTGCTTTGTAGCCTCATCTGTTATACTAATTCTCAGTGAAAAGATGTAGATTAGATGGATAGATGGATAGATAGATACAAAGATAGACAGGCAGACAGACAGAAATCTCTAATGTAAGATTACTATCAAGATCCATAGGAATATAAGTTTGCATGCATATGTGAAATATTTTTAGTTTCAACAACCCACCTTTCTATTCTCCCAGCGAGTGGAAGGGGAAACAGAACGGGAGCTGGCACAGGAAAATTCTTTTCACGTCACATTGATGGAACTCATGCACATGTCTACAGCTTACTGGAAAGGAGTTAGGGAAACCATTTAATGGTGTGTCACATCCAATTTGAATCTCCATCATGATAAAGTATCCTAGAATACCCTGACTTATCTTGAGAGCTGGGGAATGACAGATGCCTTAAAAATTCTGTATAAGGTAGTTACTGAATGAATGGTGTAAAATGCACTGATGGGAACCCATACCAGACTTGGACATTAGACATGTTCAGAGAACTCTTCATTTTCAGTATACAGCAGTGTAGGTTACCTAATCTTTCTGAGTTTTAGTTGTAATTTAATTTACATTTAAATGTAAATGTACTTCACTGAACTATTCTGGAGATCAAATGAGATATGTAAGTAAGAGATATTAGTGCTGGAAATCAATTGTGAAGAAATTGTTACACTGTCATAATATTTCTAATAGTGGATAGCCAGATAAGTACAATTTTCTGATTCCACGAACTAAGCTTTGAATGCTAAGTTACAAAAGTCACTTTGCATATACTACTTCAGAAATCATCCAGCAAAACTTGATCTAAACTTCTTGTGTTACATTTGCCATTTGGAGGACCTGACAGAATTTGCTGAGAGGATGAAATGAGCTAATTCATATAAAGTCCTTAGAAAGCCCCTTCAGTGAGTGTGGAATAAATATTACTGTTATCATTAGGAGAACTAACAGTTAAGTGCCAAGAATGCATTCTTCTTGAGCACTTTATATCTTATTTAATTTTACAACTCTACAATGTGGTATTAATATACCATTTATTGATTAAGAAAACTAAGACTCATTCAAGTTAAATAACTGAAACTCAGATTGTAAACTGCAAATAGATATTTCTGCCTGTCTGTTCTGATATTGCTTACCACCAACACATCTAAATCCACTGGGATTTCATAACAGTCTGCGACCTTCCCACATTCTGGGCTCCTTATAGATCGGAGTGTGATGAAATAAGCCATAGATGCCTATCATGGGTGATTTCTCTATCACTCCTCCTAATCAAAGACTTTTATATATCTTGATATGAGTATCCTGGAGCAACTCAGAGAGAGAACACAGAAGACTCAAGGAGGTGTCAAGTTGCTGTTGGAGACAAGTCCTGCTTCAGATGAGGAGCATGTGGTACTCTGCTTGGTACGGGACAGTCAGGAGGCTATCGGTGGTTTTCCTTCTGCCTCACTCATCAGCACAAAGATTATATTCATCATAGGCAGATTCAATCTCTCTCTCTCACTCTCTTTTTGCTGTGTCTTTAACTATTTGCTATTTTTCTATTAGTACAAAAGAAAGCCATAGTTATTAGTGGTTATAAAAAATGTTCATTTCTGCTCAATGATCCACTTTGCTTCTTTTCCTTCATGTGACGCTGCATGACACACATTTCTAAATACCCAGTTGAAAGGCACTTTACATATTTGCACAATGGATTGTACAAATATTTGGTCAAATTGTGATGGCACATTCAGAAAAAAGAAAAACTTCCTGTGGACACTCATGAATTCACCTTGGAGCTTTATTATCAACAGTCTATACAATTTCCTTTTTATCTATGTACTACATGGGTCTGGATTGGATTTGTTAAAAATGTGTTTAGGCAGTTCAGAATGAATATACCCTTCTAGAAAACAAAGACTCTTTTCATCAGATCACAGTCAACAACAATCTGCTGTTCACGGAATAGTCAGTCCTACTCATTATAATGTTTCATTACTGAAATAAACAAATCAAATTGGTTTTCCATAAGATCATTTGTTCAGTTACCTATCACAAAATACCTATTTGTTTAATAAATAGTTTGAAAGAGTCTTCTTTTTAAGACCCTGTGTGGATTAATATTATATATATGTTATTTATATAATATTATATATATTTACATATATTCTGTATGTAATATAGATATATATAATGTTGAATATAAATTTGCACATGTATATCACATATGCATATATACAACATAAATGACAGTTAAGCAATAGCCTCACTTATCTCTTGGCAATGAGAGCAACCTGCACAGGAGCACACAGGAGGAAACAATTGTTTAGGAGGTAGATACATAGGAGCACATGCTCATGTCACTGGGCCTTATTATTTGAACAAACTTTAGTAAGTGGAAACCCAGAGAAGGCATTTATGGGTGACACTAACAGTAAAAGCAAAGCAATACCTACTGGACTTGGGTTCAGGAAGTCATGGAGTCTACACAGAAGATTAAATGGGAAGAAAGCTGTAGGACATTAAACTGGAAAATGTCTTGGAAGAAGTTGTTACAGACAATAGGAGTAAATCCCCAGATGACAATTTTAAATCTCTCAGTAGGTCAAAGACAGGAATCTGCTAAAAGTTATACTGCTCCCATTTGCTTATGCAATTATATATTTATATCTAATTTCAGCACTATTTTAAAATGCCAATGGAAATACTTCACCTGGGGAAGAAAATCACCAGCACTAAAGACCAGAGAAGAACCTCAGAAGGTCTTGGATGTCAATAATAGGTAAGGGAGGCACAATTTGCATGACATACCCTCAGGTGCTTGGAAAAAGGACCATTCTGTGACCATTAGGGTTAAGACTCCGACTCCGTGTAAAAGAGAAGATGAAAGTCATCTGTCAGCTCTGCAGGAGGTTTTCCCTGACAGGCAGGGACAGAGAGGACAGGAAGGACATAAGTGCGGCTGAGAAATGCACGGTATGTGTTCTGGGATCAGGGACCAGTGGAGCTGCCCTGAATAGTTCTCAGATGTGCTCTTTTGTCAACGACCTCATCTCAAAGAGCTCAGATGTAAACCAATATAACAAGGCAAAATTTTTAACTCTGACAGGAACAAACGATTGAACCAAAAGAACCACCATCCTGAGAGAAATCAGTCTTCCTCAGGGGGCAGTTCTTTCTAATAGAAATAAATGCAGGAACCATTTCATTAGCTTTGCAGATGACAGCAAAGAGTAGAATAGGGATTGAACCCTGTCAGAGGAGACTGGTGTCCCCAGGGCTCAAGGGACAAGAGAGATGTGGGCACAGAGCTGAGGTACATAGATTTTTCTAAAGATCCAAAGACCCTATGTCCATATCATCCTTCCTGTGAGAAAGCAGAGCACAACGTGTTTATTTCCCCAGCACTTAGAGAAGCAAAAATTTCATCCAGAAAGACTGATAGAGATGGAATTCCAATAAAATGGACTGGATACTTGACTGAAAGCCAGGCCCCTGTTTTCCCCTCACTAATGTAGACTAGAAGTCAAGGTCTACCAATATTAAACATTATTTTCTAGTCTTCCAAAAAAAAATCTACAGAATGAAGTGCCAAATTGTTATATTTTGGAAAAACTGCCATTTGCAGCATATGGGTAAATAATTACAAACTCAAAAACTGATGTTAACTCTATCAGCTGCACTGCATACATTTGTTAGGATCAACATTGATATGTATTTATTTTAATCTTTCAGCACCACCATATAAATATAGCCTGTCAATGTTACGACACACTTCATGCTGAATACCAGCTAAAGCCCGACCTTTCGTTTGCTGACGACATGAACCATGAATGCACCACCACATTCTAAAGGACATAGGATGTTAAATCGCCCCTACATTCTAAAGTTTAGATGGATTTAACTTCCCCTTCAACTTGTACTCATTCCAGCCATGCAGATTCTGCACAACCCAATGGAATGTGTGAGGAAAGAGGTCAAAGAGAGTGCATTGTAGTGAAAAACACACTGAATGAACTGTAAGTTTCCAGAAATGGATTTTACCTTTCACATCACCATTTAGGTTAATGCAGGCAATCAACTTCTGGGAATTATTCTCTTGTTATAATAAAGTGAGGAAGGGTAAACTCAACCTGTGCGTTAAAATGCAAATTTCAATGTTCCAAATTCTCTAGAAAACAGAAGTATGGGGGTCCAAAGGAAAGATCTGAAGGACTGAATTCTAATCGCTATAGCAGAAGTGAGCCCAAGCAGAGATAAGCACCCTAAGTGTGTTCTGTTAGTTTGGAGCCACACTGAATTAGCTGATTCTCGTTTGCTCTTTGTCTAAAATCCTACAACCACCATCTACCTTCCCCAGCCCCTGGCTCATGGATTCTGCTGGTAACATGGAAACAGATCTGTCCTACAGAAATCACGTGTCCTTCATTTTGTATTTTGTTTGTATGCATTAAATCTGTACATCCAATGCCTATCTAAAAAGCCTATCTACAAATTGCTCTTTGTTACAGGAAATTCTACACAGTCTTTTTAACTCGTAAAGAAACTGAAGCCCAGTTCCTGTTGCCCAGTGCTCACATGCCATTTGGATCACTCCTTTTAGGTGGTTCATTATAAATCAAGAATTCTAATTTTATTTTAGCATTCTGGATGGTATTTGATCTTTACTTGAAATCTGTATAAAAGACTTGAAAGGTGGATAAGAAACTTAGAGTAGAAACTATTCTACGTGCTTTGAACTTTCTCAAGTTGCAGATGAGCTTGCTGCTCTCTTTTCTGCTTATTCCTCTTATCTTCATTCCCGGGAATGTGGCCCTCACAACATCACCCTTTCTCCATTTGCCCATGAATTCAGCATCTGCATTTCTTTAACATCTATTAGTTGAGCACACACTGTGTGCCAGACACTGAGCTTCATTCTGGAGATGCAGTTATTCACAAAACATATGCTTTTGGTCCTCCAAGAACATAAGCTTGTCAAGCCCCAAAACAGACAATGACACAAAGTATCACTGGCAAGTACCAGAGAAGTGAAACCAAGTGCTACAAATACACAGAGGAGAGTCACTCAACACGTGCTTAGTGGACCTACCTAGGTAGATTTTGCAAGGAGATGATTCTTACAATAAGAAACATGAGACAAATACAAATTTAATTCACTGGGACTAGAAGGAAACTTGCTAGGCAGCACAATCAGTGGCCTAATACTGAGATAATAGGCTATATTTAGAAATATAAATACAGTTTTGAGAAAGAATAATACTTGGCTTAAAATGGGGAAAGCAGCTGGGCATGGTGATGCATGCCTGTAATCCCAGCACTTTGGGAGGCTGAGACAGGAGAATCGTGAGTTCAAAGCCAGTCTCAGCAACAGTGAGGTGCTAAGCAACTCAGTGAGACCCTGTCTACATAAAACACAAAATAGGGCTGGGATGTGGCTCAGTGGTCAAGTACCCCTGAGTTCAATCCCTAGTACCAAAAAAAAGCAAGGAAAGCAATTAGGCTGATGTGATAGGCAGGGTCTAGCTAAAGTTACACCATTTAAGTAGAAATGTATGTCAGATTCCACATAGGCTTCTTGAGATCATTTATCTCATATTCAATTTGATGTCAGTTATATATTGCCACAATAATGTGAGTAAACAATTTTCCTAACATTCAGTGGCTTAAAAATGAATTCCTTCCAGCCTTCAGGTGGATGATTTAGGCTGGACTAAGCTGCACCTTCTCCTGGTCTCAGCTGGGCTCACAGACAGGTCTGCAGGTCAGTTAGCCATTAATTAGCTGATCCAAGATGGCTTTGGCTGGGGCATCCCAGCCGACTCAGATCTGCTCCATTGGTCTCAACTCTGTCCAGGCATGTTCTCATGGCAAAACACAAGAACTGGAGGAGAAATCAATGTGTAAGAACTTTTCAGGTTTCTACAGGAGTCCTACCTGGTAATGTTCTTTTGTTCTAAGCAAGACACATGTCTAATTCAGAATGAGGATAGGGAAGTAAGTAGGCTCTACCTATGTCAGGAGAGACACAGCACAGTGGCAAGACAAAAAGAGGATTCCCTGAGGCAACAGGGCCCTCACTGCCATCCACTGATCACAGGATTCCTGCTGGGTGTTGGATTCTGGGCTTCCTAAGATGACAACTAATCTAAAAGACAACTGACAAAGTAATCAGAGGGGGGCATTCCTTAATATATCACTTACCTACACTCCACCACCAGCACAGGCAGGGCATGCTTTGTCTTTAACTTCCTGATTCAGGAGCCTGACTTCTCCTAAGAGTGAGGTACTGATTGCACTTTGAGGTAAGTTAGGAAAGGAGAGAAAAAGAATAGGGCATAAATAAAAGGGAAATATGTCTATACAAATAAACTTGTTAGAACAAATTTTAGAAAACCATTGCATATAATGAAAACTACATAAAATATATTCATTGAGAATAAATAATGTGCCAAACACTGTACTAAGTACTTTTACATAGATTATCTCAGTTCTTTCTCTCTTTAGGCACATTAAAAATCAGATAAATTCTATTATCATATGGTCCTTCCAATTTTTCTTTTAAGGAAACTGAGGCTTAAAGAGAGGTTATCTAACAAGTAAGCACCTGAACTGAAAACCCAGCAGTTTGAATTTAGAACCCATTAGTTGAAATGGACAAGTAAGTAATGTATGTCTAATTGAGTTACCCCCAAATATTCCAAACCTTGCCCTGAAGAAAAGAAAATGCTTAAAAGCCATCACCAAAGACTAACTCTTTATTATACACTTTTCTTAAAAGTAAATTCCAAGACCCATGAACACTTTCTATAAATGAATAATGCAGTGACAACCTCAAAAACGTATAGAGTGGTGTCTTGGAGAGTCTGCTTTCCTAACAAGTTTATGTTTGATCGGTAATTCATTTACATAGACTGCGTGTCAATCCTCATGATTTGTGGCACTGCATATTTTAGAACTTGGCATATGCATTCTTTCACAAGCCACATTTCACAGCACCCTTCATTGTCTATGGTAACGAATAAAGTACGTCAGTGATATAGAAAGGCCAGCGTCTTTCCAAACTAATTAGGATAAACAGTCAGGCTTAATGATCCCTCTGCACTCATGGAGGGTGGCCAGCCTGCCGGGCTGATTGTCCTTCACGTGGATGAGTTACTCATTCATTCAAAAGCATGGCCTGAGCATCCACCATTCCATGCACCATGCTAAGTATTGGATACAATGGAGAACAAGGCAAAATCACAGTCACGTGGGGGGAAAAGATAAAAAATCAGTAAATGAATAAACTGGAATATTTGTGGATTAAAATAAGAACTATAGGAACAATCTATACTAGATGCTTGAATCTAGATGCCTGTAACTTCATTTAATTAGAATGGTCAGGGAAAGCCTTCCCCTCGTGGAAGTATTGGGCTCGCTCTGACACACTGAGAGTGAAAACACGTGTGCAAGGAGTTGTCTTTCGGTAACACGCTCAGGGAATGTAGGATCCAGATTGTCCACATGTCCTAAAAGGAAGCACCATTTCCTGCTTAATTGCTGAAATTTAAGAGCCCTCTTTCCTTTCGTGCTTTGGCACATAGACTCAGTCAAGATGAATTGTATTCTGGTTCATCAGAGATCCACAACACCCAGGGCCATTCATCCTGGGCTTCATGATATCTCCAGGTTTCAAGGAACCTTGAAAGGTCAGGTCCCTCCTCCTACTCAGTGTGTGACTCTGGCACAGAACGAAGGGCCTGGCACAGATGAACAGAGGCTTATCCTGAGCCAGAGCCTGGGAGTCCTCGGGGTTTCTGAAATCCATTTTTAAAAAATAGCTTCTTCCTCTTAAAATGTGTGTTTTTTTTTAAGTATCCAGACTAACTGGTTTACTTGTTTTTTAATATTTTTTAGTTGTAGATGAACACAGTGTCTTTATTTTATTGCTTTGTATGTGGTGCTGAGGATCGAACCCAGGGCCTCACGCATGCGAGGCAAGCGCTCTACCGCTGAGCTAAAATCCCAGCCCCTGTGTATGTTAATAAAAATTCTAGTTATTTGAGTTTGGCTTAATTCTGTAAATGTATTTAAAGTATGAATATAGACACCGATCAAATTCTTCACATAATTGTTTACCAGTAACTAAAAGTTTTGTTTGATTTTTGTAGTTGTTCTGGTGTTTTCTTGATCCAAATACCAAACTCTATCATAACTTTCCCCTGACTTTCTCATTTGCTACAGGATAAACACATTAGTATTCAGTAATTAAAAGGACACCAATCATATGAGAAGCTAAGGAAAAAGCAGCAGAAAATATTTTCTTCAATTTTCATTTTTCACCAAAGTTTTAATTGACCTGTAGGCTATTTTAAAATTTTACCTATTTTTATTTAGTGCCCTAATATTCCAACTTTATGCAACTTACCTTGCTTAAATCTGTATAATTTTAAAAATGAGGTTTAGTGGAGAATTATGCTATCCGGCAAACAACCAAGCAGACAAATGAAAAAGGAACACAATAGGCTGTGAGTCATCTATGAGCCACGTGCCGGCTGACAGGGAAGAAGACACACGTGACACTTTGGACTGCTTCTGCTGGTACCGCTGCATCCCCTCAGCTCCTACTTACCGTGCTCTCTGCCCTCAGGTACTCACCTGCAAGGAATGGCTTCTGGTTGGTTCTGCTGGTTGGAGGTATCGACAGGAGATGACCGGGAAAGAGCAGGAAGGCAGGATTCTTATCTGATAAGCATATTATTAATTTTTTCAATGTGTTTTTCCCTTTTCCTCAAGTATGTTGACAACTGCAGTACCATAGAGTTAAAGTAATTGCATGTTTTGGTGGCAAATCATTTATATTTTCAATTTATTTTCCTGGAAATTCCTTTATGTGATTCTCCAAATAGATGTAACACTGGTTGAATAGCTATCACTAGCTTCATGGTATGGTCTAGAAAATTGAGACTTAGAGTGATTAAATCATTGGACTAAAACTGACACACAGATTCAGGACCCAATAAGTATATGATTCTTCAGGGCTCTCTTCCTTAAACCTTGCTACCAAAGCAAACTGTAAACAGCTAAAGGACATTTAACCATGACTACAGCATAAGATCCATAAATTCTGTTTACAAGGAACCCAAATCAGAGATCTGCAAACTATGGCTAAAGATGCCAATTCTGTAAACAAAATTTCATTGGGATAAAGCTTCACCTATATCATTTGCTTTTTGTCTGTGGATAGTCTGGCTGCCCTTTGAGTAAATTTACTATGGGATCCACAAAGCCTGAACTATTTATCACCTAGCCCTTCTGGAAAACATTTGCTGGCCCTTGATCTAAACAAATAAGAAAGTCCAAAGTTTTTTGCCAGTTTGCCAATTATAGTGCTCGAAGTAAGTAATATGTCAGTGTCCAAACCCCTTCTCAAGGGAAATATTTGACCATGTAAAGTTTTATTTTATAAAGAGAATAAAATAGTATCCATAAATGGTGTTTCAGATAACTTCAAGTTCACCAGAATATTAAATTAATTATAATATGCCATTCTGTGATTAATTCAGAAAATAAAAGCATAACTTACCTAGCTAGATTATTTATTTAAAACTTCCTTTTAAAAGATATTCTGAAAAGAAAATTATTGTAAAGAGAGGCTAGAAACAAAAGTACTTTAATTTTTTTTTTCCTATTATCAAAAAATACACCAAGTAAAATATGGGACACCAAGCTCAAATGCCAAGACATTCTAAATTAAAAATTAATTTTAATTTAGGAAAAAATTACAACTAATTTAGATGATATTTTGCAGAAGAAATGTTAACACACACTTCCTCGATTATTTGTTCCACGAGTATGTTTATCAGGATTTTTCAGGTTGGAACACAGTGGTTTATTGCTATGTACAACTTATCTTTCATTTGTGTTTTATTTTAAAAATCACTATTATTAAAACTTTTTGAATTGGTGAAAATAAATAGCAAAGAAGTTTGAAGTCTATTTCTTATTGTGAGGTTCTTGGAATCCAGGGATTAAAATAAACAGTTGACTTTCCATGTGGCCCATTTCTACCAAGCAGGACCATGAATCATATAGCCTATGCTCCCCATACAGAAAGGTGCATATGCTATCCTCCTGGACAGTTACAATGGTTCACCTCCCCAGATGCAGGGGATTTATTCCTGGGTGGGTCTTTTATTCAAGCAAAGCCAAATAAGCATCAACCTTTTGTGGAAATGCGTGTCAATACTGATAGGATGAGAGTTTATTTTATTCTGGGAGTTTTGTCTTAAAGATCTTATAGGCCTGAAATATCCACTGATTATTTTCACCAGGTGAGAAAAATCTACTTGAGAATGGAGTCAACTCAAAAGTGGAGCAGAGAGAGAGTGAGTAAGACAGAGAAAGCCTCCTGATATCTAAGTACCTAGATCAATGAAAGAATGGAAATTAGCTAGCCCCTCTATTTCCCATGTATGTGGTCACAATTTCTTCCTTTCACATTATTTTAATAACTTTGTTTGAATATAGATTTGTCATTTACAACTCAGAGTGCCTTGATTGATACAAGATGCAAAGACAAGTGTATCAATATAAATATTTATTCATTGAACAATATGAACAAAGCCTGAAAACTAGACTCCTCCACTAGAGTGAGGTAAGTGCCTATGAAAGGGAACAGAAGGAGGGATGCCAACTGGGCAGATGGAGCAAGCTATTTGGAGAATAATGCGATCCATACTGAATGACACCACAATATCAAAGGGGTGGATTTGTTCGACTTTGTTCAATTATTCAAAAATAGTTATTCTTATGGTTTCGATATGAGGAGTCCCCTTAAAACTTGCATGTGAGACAATGCAGGAAGGTTCAGAGAAGAAATGATTAAGTTATGACAGTCTTAACCCAATCAGTGAATCAATCACCTGATGGGATCAATTGGATGAAAAATGAAGACAGGTAGGGTGTGGCTGGAGGAGGTGGAGAATTGGGGGTGTGGCTTTGAGGTACATATTTGTATCTGGCAAGTGGAGATATCTCTCTCTCTCTACTTTCTGGTCATTATATGAGCTGCTTCCCTCTGCCACACTCTTCTGCCATGTTGTTCTGTTTCATCTTGAGCCCTGAAGAATGGAGCTGGCTCTGTATGAACTAAGACCTCTGAAACTGCAAACCCTCAAATAAACTCTTCCTCCTCTACCATTTTTCTGGCTAGATCTTATAGTCATAGCTGATTAAAACAGTTATCATTACCCATTCTGTATTCTTAGCACAGGAGGAGACAATGGAGAACAAAATGAGACATTGTCCCTTCCATCAGGGAGTCTACAAAGAAAGATAGTTGTCAATCAAACAATCTAATAAAAAATAAATTCAGTTGACAATCTAGAGAGGAAAGGTATGTGATGCTAAGAAAAACAGGGGACCAGGTGTTCACCTAGTTTGGGAGATGAGGAAAAATTTGCATGAGGAAGTGTTTTAGCCATTGGCCAGGTGCAGATGAGTGGGAAGAGCATCTGGGAAGAGAGTTGGTATAGCACAATGAAAGAAGGAGGCCATTTCTAAAATGCTGAGTCAAAATTGGAGGTAGGAAGAGCAATCATCCTCCTAGACATTCTAGATATAATAATCTGGGAAAATCCTAGTCTCTACCTGATACCCATGGGTAATTGTGAACAGTGCTCTCTTTTACCAAAAATTACTCCAATTTGAATGTTAAATTCAATAGACCTCTTGATCACAAACTGAAGTAAGCTAAATTTCAATGTGGTATCCTTGACTGGATTCCAGAATTTATGAAAAGAAGGCATTAACGGAAATACTGGTAAAATACTAATAAAGTCTGGAGTTTCGTTAGTAGCGGTGCATCAAGGCCAATTTGTTTAGTGTTGACATATGTGCACAGTAATGTGTGACATTAACATTAGGGGAAACTGAAAGAAGAGTATCCTGGAATCATTGCTGTTGGTCAGCTTTCTGTTCCTATAATGAATATCTGAAATAATCAGTTTATAAGTAGAAAAGATTTAGTCTCACATTCGCAGAGTTTCCAGTCTGTGATTGATTGGACTTGTTGCTTAACAAACATCCTGGGGGGAGTATGCAGCAGAGAGAGCTGCTTACGTCATGATAGCTGGGAAACAGAAAGAGGGAGAGACCAGCATATCACAATTCCCTTGACAAGAAGCCCCTCCCCCAGCATGACCAAAAATCTCCCACCTCTTAAATTTTCACCACTTCCCAATAGCACAAAGCTGAGGACTAAGCCTTTAACACAAGGGCCTGAACGGGACATTTAAGATTCTTAAAGCTATCCAAGCCATAGCATTATCTATACTTCCTTTGCAACTTCTTTGTTAATCTAATCTTAGTTTTCTCTTCTCCTTAGAATAAAAGCAAAACTCCATAAAGTTTCCCCTATTGTCAGCCTACCTTTTTGATGCCATGTTTTAATGAACAATCATGAAATACTTACAGATTTACAAAGAAGTTGCAAATGGTTTTTCAATGGATGAATGCTTATATTCATAGACTTGTCTTCGCACCTGTATTCACCAGGACTCTCTTAGTTGTAAGTGGCATAACCCTATTCAAACTAATAAGTCTCCTTCAGAGCCCCTAATTATGACCCAACCCCCACCCACTTCTCCAGCATGGAAGGCAGAAAATCTACCAGGAGGAGGTTATGTGAGCAGAGAGAGATAGCCTCAAGTTTGGGAGCATATGGAGACCTACAGACTTCCAGGGAAAGACTCCAGAAGTGTGTCTGGCATAATAGTTGACATTCAGTAGCCACTAAGGAAAAGAAGGAGCCAGGTGCAGGGGTGCACGCCTGTAATCCCAGCACTTTGGGAGGCTGAGACAGGAGAATCATGAGTTCAAAGCCAGCCTCAGCATTGGCAAAGCACTAAGCAACTCAGTGAGACCCTGTTTCTACATAAAACACAAAATAGGGCTGGGATGTGGCTCAGTGGTCAAGTACCCCTGAGTTCAATCCCTGGTACTAAAAAAAAAAAAGTAAGAAAAAGAGGGGATGAAGTTATGAAGTTCAGCATACTGAACATAAATTCCTTCACCTGTGACATCAGTCTAATCGTATATAGTAAGACTGTACTGGGCTTAAGTTAAGACTATGGTGCTTACTTCAGGGCTAGCTCATAAAAAGAACTAGAGAAACTTTAGTCATGATGAAGTTGGGTAGCCCTAGGAAAAATATATGTTGTTAATATTAATTTCTCTACAGTAACCACTGCATTGCCCTTAGTGAGCAATCAAATCCTATACTGACACTTTTAAAATGCACACATGGCATGTGAGAATTTCATTTCTGTGTACCAGGCCGTTGAGTGTTTTATTCACCACTCTGCCTCACGTACGTACCCAGATTCGCTATAATTATCAGATGTATGGTTTATTTAGTTCCTTCTTGCAGGCTACAGAGTATCTCTCTTCAGGAAGGTGATCTCTGTAGATCTTTATTTTTGTCTCTCTTGGCTGGGGGCTATGTTTTCCTCTTCTGTTATACTGAAAGTACGTGGAAAGCCGTTGGGTGTCTCTGTCTCCAAATGGAATTCACTTACTTCAATGTCACGGTCTGTCACAACCAAACTGTGCCTTGTAAGAGCTATAGCTTTCTCCAAACACTGGGGATGAATGAACTACCCTTTGGGTGGATTGTGCAAGGAAAAAAAAAAAAAAAACTCTGCTTGTCCTGGAACAACCACATCCAGAAGCAGCAGACACAGCTGTGGGTGGCTTTCAGTGACTTGGCTTGGATGGTGAGGAAGACTGAGAGGCATAAATTCAGAGGCTGGTTTGAGAGCCAGTTAAGCTCTTGAAGGGGAAGCCCTTTGGAAGGAAATGGCCATGATTTGTCACTGCCTGGTAGGAATATGAGTCAGGCTCCTTGGAAGCCGAAACCCTGCTTAATTTACCTGTCAAATCGCCTGATGGATTTGTCCATAGTTTTTAAATAGAAGATAAAGCTCTTCACTCAGTGGAGCCTTACCCTTCAGTAGGGAACATATCGTCTCGCCTGGATCAAAGTGGCTAATTCAGGGCTCTTCAGCCCCACCTTATTGAGTGAGCTCTCTCTGCCACGTAAATAGAACTATTTGAATGGCATTTAGGAGAGTGCCCATCGTGTGATCAGTTTACTTTCCAGCGAAGGCTCCTAGGAGCCAGGTCAACTGCCCTCTCCAATTGTGGTGTTCTTCTGTGTCCCAGGGCAGTAGCCTCAGGCCACCCATGGGACATAGTCAGATGCAGAGGCCCCACAGAGCTCAGGGAGCAGCAGAGCTTAGACAGGTGCAATGCTGAACCCCCCACCACTACTGTTTACTGTTGCTCAACCTTCTTTTCCCCATTCCCCGGGGGCTCTGTATAGCATGATACCTTTCATTAAAAAGCAGGCTTTGGGGCAGAGGAACAGAGACAAGGACAGAGAGTCCTGGTCTTCCTTAACCCCTTCTCCATGAAAGGGAGAAGTAACATTTTAAAATCTCTAAGTGCAGAATACATTAATTCTCAACACTTGTAATATGTCTTTGAACAAAAACTGAAGAGTCTAGTGTAAAGTCACTAACAAATATGAAACATGCCTGTTTGATTTGTGATTCTACAGCAACTGTGAATGTAAGTACTAACATAAATTTATATAACATCATTTTGATCTCTCTTTGGTGGCAATGATGCATAATTCTATTGGTTCCAGAAGGTGAACTGGACACAGAAATTTGCTCATTTAATATTATATTAAGTTTGATTCTTTAAAAAAAAAACTGCCTATTTCCCCAATAATGGAAATAATTGAATTAGTTTCTTCTGGAGAAAAAAAAACATTGTGAACAAAATATTTATATATTTCTATAAGTGGTGTGTAATTGTTTTTCCATATCTATGTTGATAGAAAATGAGAAAATTGGAAACCTTTTTTATCCTCTTTAAGTAATACATATATAAAGAGACTTCTCTGCAGTTTGCATTTTAACTCTATTTCAGTTTAAAATGTTCTAAATAATTTTTTTAAATGCTAAGAAGTTGAGCACCTGTAATCAGCATGCCTATAAACACAACACCTCAGAATTTTGAGGCAGGAGGATTCAAGTTCAAGACCAGTCTGGCAACTTAGCAAGACCCTATTGCCCAATAAAAGATAAAAAGGACTGAGCATTTAGCTAGTCCTTTTTTTTTAGGATATTTTTTAAAAATTAAGACTTATTAAAGGCAAATTCCCTAACAGGAAAACCAACATAGATATGGAAAAACATTTACACACCACTTATAGGAATATATAAATATTTTGTTCACAATGTTTTTTTTTTCTCCAAAAGAAACTAATTTAATTATTTCCATTGTTGGTAAAGAGCCTGTGGGTTCAATTCCCAGTACAAAATAAATAAATAAATAAATATACAAGTCTCTTAAAAAATTTCTATTATTCCCAAATGTTGGTAATGTAGAGCAACTGTATAGTTGTTATATAGCTGTTGCTTTTCATTTTAGCAAAATCTTCAAATTATTTTTAGGCAGTTACTAATCACTAAACATTTTTATTTTCTCTTTAACATTTTAAAATAAGCTGTTAGTTTTGTTAAATATAATATGCTTCTGGAAAGTATGCACATCATTAGTATGTGAGGTATGGCTCAATGGAATCTCACTAAGTAGCACATCTGCTCCTATCACTCAGACCAAGATGTCCGTTGTTATCACACGGGTCTTTTTATTCTCTCTGAGTCAGAATCACCCAAAGGCAATCCCTTCTCAGAAACTCTCACTCTTCTTTTTAGGATAGATTTGTCTATTTTGACCTTCATATAAAAGGAATTGTGTTGTGTATTTATGTTTGGCTTGTTCATTAAACATGATGTTTGTGATACTCATCTATGTTGTCACATGTACCATGCTTTGTTGACTTTTTCTGGCACATAGCAGTTAATTTATTAAATACAACACAATTTATGAATCTCTCTTAATGGATATTTGGGTTCTTACTAGTTTTATTGACTACTCTCCATGCTATTGTGGCATCTCATAATCAAATATTTTGGTGAACTTTCAGACAGTTCTGTTGTATGTATGCTAAGAGTGCAACTGTTAGGTCATGGAGTGTGGGAGGGGACTTCAGAGATGCTGCCAAACTCTTCCCTGGGAAATGAACCAATTAACACTCATACCAATGGTGTATGAGATATTGCTTAATCCATATTCTTGCTGAAATTTCCCATTTCCAGTTCCATTTGGATATGTGGATATGGTATCATGTTCTGGATTTAATTTGTTTTTTCCCACATGACTAACTTAAACATTAAACACATAGTCATATTCTAGGCTATTTGGATACATCCTTCTGATTAGTCCATTTTTCTGTTATCTATGTTTTCTATTTTATTTGTAAGCATTCTTAATATAACCAAGAGATAAGTACTTGGTTAGTTATAACTATTATAAGTAGATTTTCCTGTTAGGGAGTTTGCCTTTAATAAGTCCTCATTTTTAAAAAATGTCCTAAAAACATACACATATATTCCATTTTTTAAATATTTCTCCCCCAGGGTCTGTGGTTGTAGCTCATTGGTACAGCACTTGCCTAGCACATGTGAGGTACTGGGTTCAATCTTCAGCACCACATGAAAATAAGTAAATAAAATAAAGGTATTGTATTCATCTGTAACAAAAATATTTTTAATAAATCAATCAATAAATATTTCTCCCCCAAATTTACTAAGCCGGGAAGTGGCAAAGTCAGAATTCAAACCTATCTTTCTTATTCTTTATGTTATTTTATTTGTACTTTTTAGTTATTCATGACAGTATTTTGACATATTTATAGACATATATTCTTAATAAAATAATTATCACAATAATTATTGACAACATAAATAATGAACTAAGATGTATTCTAAGTGTATAAGGACAAACTTAAAAATAACAGTTGATGTTTTCCTTGCTTTGCAGGTGAGAAGGCCAAAAAGCAATGATATCACAGTAGCAACAAGCATATTCAGGGCCAGGGGTCTTGGTTTTTGATCCCCTTCTTCAGTAAAAAAAAAGAAAAAACAACAACAGGGCTCCCAGAGAAGTGTACGAATCTAGGGCAAGGGTGGGGAAAACACAGGAAAAGCCTGGAGCATCTTACTGTCCAGGAAGTAGGAAGTTGCTGTGGTTTGGATATGGTTGACTGTACCCCTCTAGGACTCAAGTGGTGACAGTTAATCCCCTTTGTGAGGTGTTAAGAGGGAGGAAATTTAATACAAGTATGGTCTTTACAGGTAGGGCTTTTGGGAGGGATTAGAATTAGAGAAGCTTTTGTAGGTAGAACCCCCAAGATTGAATCTTGGTAGCTTTATAAGAGGAGAGAGACCACAACATCACACACACACGCACACATACGCACACACACACAATTTCCTAGTTCTTGCCATATGATACTTTGCACCACTTTGGGACTTTGACAGCAAGAAGGCCATTACCAGATGTAGCACTTGAAATCTGGAACAGAACCATGAGCTAAAATGATATTTTTTTCTTTGTAAGTTACCCAGCCTTCAGTATTTCATTATAGTAATGAAATCAGACTAATGCAGAAATGAATTACATACACACACACACACACACACACACACACACACACACACAATGTCGAACATATCTCCAAGGGATATCCAAAACCAACTAAAAGAGCTCCCAATGGCTAAAACTATAACAATTTGAGCAACAAATAAGTGACATTGTATTGGATTATACTCCAAAGTATAAATTACACATGGGATGAGTCCAGACTGATGCTAATGTGAGATTGAATAAGTAAATAAAGCAAACGAGATGTCTCCCAAGCAGAAGAGTTTCCAATAACTTATGTCAATACTCTGTCATAAAGAGGGGAAGCATAACTCTCTACTCCTTAAGCATGAACTGAGCACAGTAGCATCCTTGTGAAGGATATGTTTTACAAACTAGGAAAAATAAAGAGTAATAATGTAGTGGAGAATCCTAACAAATACTACTTCTATCAGGTGATCAAGGTCAAAAGAAGCCAGGATTACTTATATTGATGGTATGTGTCCTTAGTATGAAGTGATGAGAGTAGCCCTTTACCTGTCTGAGTTTAACCCCAGAACACACTACCTCAGCCTCATCATGAGAACAATCAGACCAATCCCAACTGAGGTACATTCTAAAAAACTCCAATCAAAACACCCCCAAACTGATAAGATCAAAAACAAGGGAAGTCCAAGACACATTCACAGCCAAAAAAGCCTAGGAGATCTTTCTGCCATTTACCCATAGCTATTTTTTAAATTAATTTTTATGTGACTATTCCAACAGAATAAAAGCAATAACTGCAAAACAAACAAAAACAAACAAAAAACCCCACATTGTAACATTAAAAATAAAATTTTAAAACAAAAAATAAAAGAAAATCCTGGGAGAGAAGAGAACTAAGTGGAATATAATATTCTCATAGGGATCCTGGGACCAAAAAGAGTCTTACATAAAAATTAGAAAATCCTAATAAAGTGTAAACTTTAGTTAACAAAAGTATGTTCATTTTGGTTCACTGGTTGTGACAAATACACCATCCTAATGCAAGATATTAGCAAGAAAGGAAATTTGTTCTATTTGTAATTTCTCTGTAAATTTAGTACTACTGTAGAATAAAACAGCTCCTGTTTTGTATGGCAGTCCTGGGAATCAAACCTAGGGCCTTGTACATGCTAAGCAAATGCTCTACCACAGAGCTGCATCCCCAGCCATATTTATTTTTTTTAAAGATAGGTCTGAGTAGACTTCATTGAGACCTTCAAGTTGAGCAAAAACTTTAAAATGGGGAGGGATCTCAACAAGTAGAAGTGGAAGGAAGAGTCTATATAAGAGTCTGCTGTGTTTATGGAGGAGCAAGGAGACCAGTGTACTGGTCAAGGTCTGGAGCCAGGGAGGGTAGTGAGGCATGAGGTCTGAGAAAACTCCAGCAGGGTGGGGTAGCATGTGTGGGACCCGTAGGCATACAGCCCAGTGGGCCCTCCCCAGGATTTTTTTTCCCCTACCCTAAGTTAGGTGAGTGGCCATAAGAAGATTTTGAGCAGAATCCATCTTGATTCATTATTGAAATAATCCCTCTGGTCTAAGTCGCTGTGTGAGGCAAGGGCGAGATTGCAGGGTGTCTCAGTAACTCAGGTGAGAGGGCTTGGTGGATGGAAGGCTTAGCTGTGGAGGCAATCAGAAGCAATTGCATTCTGTAAGAAGTAGTTATATTTGAAAACAACATTTCTATCGGATTAGATGTGAGATATAAAAAGAGAGAAGTCAAAAAATAATTCAACAAGATGCAGTGGCACACACCTATAATCCCAGCAGCTCAGGAGACTTGAGGCAGGAGTATCCTAAGTTCAAAACCAGCCTCAGCAAAAGCAAGGTTCTAAGCAACTCAGTGAGACCCTGTCTCTAAATAAAATAGAAAATAAGGCTAAGGATGTGGCTCAGTGGTCGAGTGGCCCTGAGTTCAATCCCTAGTATCCTAATAAGAAGAAGAATAGTAATAATAAATAATAATAATAATTCAAGGAACTTGTGTTTCACATTGTATATTTATATCTTATATCATAAAAGGTTTGGGTATTTGCCGTTATTTCTTGAATCAATAATGTTTAAGTCCCTTAATAATATGCTGACAGTTATTTTCTCCACTCTTCTGCTCCATGGTTTGATATTTCTCGCATCAGATCTTAGTTGTAGGGCTTCTTTCTGCATGGCATGTGTTTTCCTGTCTCTTAGTCTTGAGACTCCAATAAATCAACAAGTAGGCCAAAAGCAACTTTTCCCAAAAGGAATGAGATCTTATTTGTGGAAAACCATTCAGTTCCTATGATGGGAAACCACTATGATACAAAAATGTACATTTTCTGCAAAGTGATTCTGAATAAAGTAAGCAGCTAGGTATTATGTTTTAAAATGCAGAAACTCATGTATGTGTGATTTCAAGAAACCATGCATGTCCATCAAACATGTAGCTGAGGCTAATGACATTCATCCTTGTCTCAATTAGCAAACATCATTATTATTGTTGTTATAATGAAACTGGTATTGTATTCCATGTACTATTTTATAAAAGAAATTAAATTTTAAGAGAACATTTTGTTATACAAATATACATCACATGCACAAAAAAGAAACTGAACTATAAACATGCATTTAGTACCATTATATTATAGTTCAAAATGTTGGCGGACTACTGATAAATGAAAGTCTGAATGTGACAGATGAAAAGTGATCTGAGGCAGCAGCATAAAACATATAAAAATTAAAAAATCAACAAAAGGAAGATGTATAGTTTTGGGAAATGTGAATAAAGGCCAAAGAGAAACTGATCTTTGATAATGCCAGGTGAATCTTGGCACTTCTCTTAGCATTTCTGCATTTCCTTGGATGGTTGGAGAAACTAGGTAAAAAATTCCCACTTCCCTGGAGTATTTTTAAACTGGTCATGTTAACAAAATAATTTAAGTTGTTTAACCTAACTGCACTTTCCTCTTTAGGGGCATAGGAGTATTTTTAAATCTTTCAATTTTTAAATTGTTGTAAAGATTCAGTGACTTTATACATAAAGCATTTAGCGCTGTCTAG
The DNA here is from genome assembly GCA_004024805.1 of Geosciurus inauris. Taxonomy (NCBI): domain Eukaryota; kingdom Metazoa; phylum Chordata; class Mammalia; order Rodentia; family Sciuridae; genus Geosciurus; species Geosciurus inauris. Next base: position 28,517 of record PVHX01015171.1, read on the forward strand.
TACAGATTCAACAAATGGTGTCAGTTATCAATAATTAATATGATTTATGAAATTTGGGACACTTTGAGAAAATCCCCCAAAAGCTTTCAAAGCATACCACATAGACAAGAAAAAAAGCCTTCTAATTTTAAAACTATCCTTCACATGAACTTCCTTCCCTGTTGGGCAATGGAGGGACAGGCTGGCTCCTATCATCATAGGGCAGTAACATAAGAGGCAATTATGAAGACATTGTAAACATGGTCACTATTGCTATTTTTATAAGTTCTGATTTCAGACATTTTTTACTTCTCTCCTCATATCATATTTTTGTGTCAAAAGCATTTCTCAGCTTGCCTCTGACATTCTGAATTAGCATAAAGCATCTTTGTGAGGTCACGTGTTTCAATTTCTAATTGTCAGAGAATTACTGGCCAACATATTAAGTTTAATAACTGCACACCAGTCACCTAGCGTATCTGTATTCCATTTAACACTCTATATCTCTGCAATGCAGAAATGGGCTCCAAAAAAATTAAGAAAACCAGCCCAAATTTATGAGCTTCCAGGCCAAATTTATGAGCTTCCAGGCCAAAGGCAGAGAGTCTGTAAGCACAAACAAGAAAGGCAGAGTGTGACAGCCTGCAGCAATCAATGCAAATCTATGCCACAGTTAGGAGGTGTTTTAATTCCAATAATAGATATCCTGTGATGGATGAATCATTTACAGCTGTTTTCTGTGAAGCTGCTTAATGCAAGCACGCTGGCAGAGATAGTTGCTCGCCTCAGCAAGTTGTCAATGCTAGAGTAACATGCATGGCCTCCAGCAGGTAGAAAGGAGTGGCGAGGCTCTGAGTTGGAGGCTGAAGGTTGGTGTGAAGTCAGTGCATGTTGTACTAAGTCAGCTTCCATCAGCTTCCTAACAACACCACCAAATGATGAATAGAGCACCAGTTGGTTGCTGATTTCAGGGTGTTTCTGTCTTACTTTGGATGTGGCCACCTAGAAAGGCTTCCCTGGTGACCAAAGATTGATCCCAAAGAGCGACCTAACCAAGAAAGTCATAGCATCTGACCTTGGATAATATAATCATGTCCCTGGGAGATTCTTTTTCTCTTAAATGGATGTTCTTTGCATGGAAATTTACTTGGAAATTCTTTTGCTTAAAATGGAAGAAGTTGCCTAAACCTCCAGCCTCAGAAGTTCTAATTCTTGCTTTTCATCTAAGAGAAAATCTAGCACAAATTCACAGGCAACAGGTACACAAGTGGTCCTTGGACTGTTGTCTGTGCTATAAAGCTTACAGTAACAAAGGTTGAGAAACAATCTAAATGCTAGTTAGTGAAGAATGATGAAGCTGTGGTATCAGTGTACTATGAGACACTGTCTTGCAGTTCACAGGGTCAAGTTGTTGACACCTATCAGTACAGACAAGTGCCAAAAACAGTGGCAAATTTGGAAAGGTTCAAGTTGCAGTGTGTATAGCCTATATCAATCTATCTGTGTGAATTTCAACATTATATACTAAAAATTATTTTATATGTTTAAGGAGATATACATATTTTAAGTCCCAAGTGAAAGAAGGATGGTGGGGAAAGGTTAATCAATGGGTACTAAGTTATAATTAGAGGCAAATAACCCTTTTAGGTTATTTTACAGTATGGCAGCAAGAGCTAACAATATACTATACATTTCATAGAGCTGGAAGAAATGATTTTGAATTTTTTTTGCCATAAAGAAGCGATCAATGTTTGAGGAACTAGATATATTTAACCCAAATTAAAGATCATACAACATATGTATGAATGGAAACCTCACATGGTGTCCCATTAATATGTATAATTTTTATGTCTTTATGTGTCAGTTAAAAATAAATTTAATTTTCAAAAGATGGGTTTTGGGTATAAACATTGGGTGTCAATAAATAGGAAGTGGATAGAAGTGGAGAAAAAAGGAAGAAAAGGAGATGATTATGGGGACAATAATGACACTGTACTAATCATGGGGATATGATTCAGGGAGCCAATCCAATTCTAAGATCCAGGGTGATGGGAAAGTTGATGAATATCTTGTGAAGAGTGTGGCTACTGGGCCATTCAGACCACTGCCCACCTGCCCCTGTTAGTGTCTGACCATGGAAAAGAAGCTGGTGTATAGACTTTGTCCTGTACTCAGGTATTGACCTCTGTGGACACTGCCAAGAAGGATTCCAATTTGAAGGACAATTCTGTGATATGGTCACCTGTTGCTAAAAACACATCAAACCAATCCACTCACTTTCTACCGTGACAACACTTCAGGCATGTCAATAACTATCACATGGGATGGGCCGGCCCAGGTACTTCATCCCATCTGGTACTCTCTAGCTAGAAAGAGAGAAAGAGAGAGAGAGAGAGAGAGAGAGAGAGAGAGAGAGAGAGAGAGAAAGGAAGGAAGGAAGGAAGGAAGGAAGGAAGGAAGGAAGGAAGGAAGGAAGGAAGCAAGCAAAAATGCTTCAATTTGCTTTAATTAACCTAATCTGACAAATCATCCTCAAAGCAGTAGTGGTGTAGCTGTGGGCCTTAATCACCTCTTTAGCTATGCAAACGAAGGGGTGTATTTACTCTCAAATACCTCTTTCTTAAAAATAGAGAAGGACCTGTCGCTCATGTTTGAAGATGACATTCATTATGGCTTTCCACAAGGCAGCATGGAGAAGTGACTTCATAACTCTTGTTAAATATGTGTCTTTAACAGCTATATTCTTGTAAACATCAAACAGGTTTAACTGTAGGAGCTTAATGGAAATTTGCTTCTAAACTAAATTGGTAAATGTGTAAAGTGATACAATGATAGTACCCAATGAAAACACTTGGGGGAAGCTCCAGAGACAGCACATGGAATTAAAAAAGTAACTCCTGCAGCAAAAAAAATAGTGTCTGCAGCTTTTGGGCATTTTGGTTTGGCTTTGGGTGACTCCACCAGCTACTTCACACATTAGGTGAAGCACACCAGTTGTGATTACTTAACACAGTGTGGATCTAATACAAAGGACACTTTACAAGGCAGCTGTCATCTGCTCATGTGTCTTAGCCAACCTGCTTTCTCCTACTCTATGACTACAAATGTACTGGACTATTTACCAAATGATGTCAAGGAGATCCCTCGGCAATTGGCCTAGCAGAAAGGATTTTCCTTCAAAGGTAAAACTTGATTTATTTCATTGGTCCCTTTTGATTCTGATAAAGTACATGTAACCTCAGGTATCAGTCACTAGGACACCCACACTATCAATTCTCTAACCCAAATCAACTAGGATCTTTTTCATTCCTCCAGGTTAATGCTAAGTCAATTCAAATCTTGATGATCTCAAATGGGATAGGTAGAGGAGTAAAATTGAGGCATGCAGAGCTGACTGGAAAGGCTTGCTGGCCACAAGGCAGGCTCATCTACAGCCTCTTATAGGAGGACAGGAATCTGTTGGGAACCAGAGTAGATCATGTGCCCATTTGCAGCAAGATGAAACTTCTGAGAAAGCATGAAATTAACCCTACTCACAATACTCACAATATATATATGTGTATATATATATATATGTATATATATGTACATATATATAATCATTAGTTCGAGTAGTGTTAAAATCACTAGGTCTTAATAGTAATCAAAATAACAGAATTATATAAGTTAATGCTAAGGCATTTTTATTCTAAAATTATAAAATAGATTTTGGCAAAAAGATTAAAATAGGAGAATTTTATGATGAATATACAAAACAAAAGGAGACCCCAGGGGTACTTAAAACAATGATACAAACCTTCCCAACTTCTCCCCATGTATCCCAAGCTAAGATAGCTCCAGGGGGGCCAATTCTTGCAGCATCCAAGTAACTTATTTCCATTCGCCATCTGCAAACATGTAGAGGGGTATTTGAATAACCTAAAATGTGTGTCCACTCAGAATCAAGAACTGCCTGGTCACTTCCAATTAAGCCCACAAAATGGAAAGATTGCTGAGATGATCATAATTTGCATAGTTCTAAGGCTCACTTTTCCTGAGCTTCTCCAAAGAAATGGCTGTGATTTTGTACATAATAGAACCTTCCCATCTTCCACATCTAGGACAGGCATGTCATGGGATAATGTTAAGTTTTGCTAATATGTTAATTGTTACCATTTATTCATTGTAATATAGCTCCTTTTGAAATATTAAATACATGTAATTCCCCAATACATCTGAAGGGGGTTGGAGATAATAATCAAAGGGCATTTGGTTGAGTGCCCTAATAAGTTAGAGTCAAATCCCCCCTATATAAAGTAGAGAAAGATTTAGAGAGTTAGAGAAGCATTTGAGAGTGGGAGGTTGTATTAAGAGGGAGCTATGTGTTTTATGGAAGGAAGAATGAAGAAAGAGAAGAGAATCATGGGAGAAGAAAGACAGGTCCATATATGAGAATTTCTGTTCTAAATTATCTTTGCATTGGGCAACGAGCATCTTCTACATATTCATTCAACAAATAACCTTGGAAAACCAACTTTTTAGGGGACACTGAGCTACCTGGGTCCAGAGTTGAATCTGATGTTCATCTTGCCTTTAAAAAAACTCTGTCCAATTAAGAGAATGATATCTAGACCCTGGAAAATGTAATACAGTGTATTAAGTGATAGTGTAAGATGGACAGTTAAAACATATGGCCCGGGGCTGGGTTTATGGCGCAGTGGTAGCGTGCTCGCCTAGCACGCGTGAGGCACTGGGTTCGATCCTCAGCACCACATAAAAATAAAATAAAGAATACTGTCAACCTACAACTAAAAAAAATAAATAAATATTTAATAAATAAATAAATAAATAAATAAAACATATGGCCCAGAGAAAGAAATTAAGACAAAACATGAGAAGATATTAGGACTTCAGATGAATCTGAGAAGAGACTTAAACATTTCTGAAAATCAATGAGTCAGATGTTTCCTAAAAAGAAGCTGTGATCTACAACTCAGAATCTTATTGTGCTGGTCATTACTGCAGTAATAGAGTATTCAGGAGCTACTGAATTTTCATACATTTCCTTATTCAAATAAAGGATGTTATCCCTTTGCAAGAGATAAGTAGTGCAGAATTCTTTGACATTTTTACCCTCCATAAAGAATAGAAAGTAACCAAATTGTTGCTGGACCATTCATGATTTTGTCTTCATTTCTACCCTTAGAAAGAGAAACAAGCAAGATCAGGCATACTCTCTCAAATGGCCACATAATCTATGTGACTCAATTCATATATTCACTGTACAAATACTTTTTTTTCTTTGATTTTTATGGGTGCATTATCATTATACGTAACACTGGGATTCATTTTGCCATATTTGTACACACACGTAACATAATTTGATCAATCACATTTCACGGTAGCTTTTCTTATACTAATTAAACCTACTTACTTTCTGTGGTCACCAAAATATCATATCTCCTCTTTCTAAAAACATGCCATTGTGGCCTTCCAGAGAAGGGGCCAGTGTAGGGAACAGAGTCTTGTAGTAGCATTAAGCTGGTAACTTTGCCCCAACCCAAGCCATGTAGTGTGGATATCATTTAGATTCTCCTATTACAGCCTGATCTACTGCTACAGCCCCTATTCATCCCTGAGCCCCAACCACCAGTACATCCAAACACAAGCAAAACCTGGTGTTGAATACTAATGAATTTATTGGAGGAGGAGCTACTGAATTTTCACACATTCCCTTATTCAAACTGACCGGATTTCAGCAGAACTCTGTCACCATCTGTCATGATATCAAATATGACTGATCAGTAGATAAATAAATGATTGAAGAAGTCATCCAATTAATTTTTTGTGGGCTCCTCAGACACTGCAAGGATCAAACCACGCCAATGTTAGTTTGCTGCTACCACTAGCTTTCTACTGTTCTACCAGCCACTACACTCTGGATAATTATATATCCCCTAATATGGTTAGGTCTAATCTATTTTGTATTTATCAGTCATGCATTCTGAACTATAATTAAAGACATGTAAGGTCATTCAGAATTGTTGATAAATTCAAACTGATTATTGAGTCTTCCTCCTCCCCTGCAAAAAATTATTACACACAGTGTACTTGCACACACACATTCTAATTACTAATTTGGTCATGCTCAATAAAATAAACAAATTGAGTCAATAAAATTCAAGCCCCTTATTCCTCTGGATGTGACCTAGAGGTAGACAGTACAAGGAAGGGAGTGACTAATCATGAGACGTGCCACCCCAAGGCCTCGTACGATTCCATTTGGCTGTCATGCAATGGCCCTCGCCCTAGGACACTTCCAGCTTCTACCACTCTGAGATTGCTGAGAACACTGCTCTTGGTATGATGCAAAGATCCTTCCCTGAGGAACTACTGGAGATTTTTTTTCCTCATTCCCAGTTCCAAGAGTAGATGTGTTTCTCATAAGTTATTAATTTGGTTGTTAATCCTATGAATGATGTGAGTCATGGAATTGATCATGTTTCCCTTTTTCATATTTACTGCAATGAAACCCAATCCCAGATGAGTGCACGGCTCACCCCTTCCAGAAACCGCCTCAGCACCATCAGGAGTACAAGGATCAGAGTTTCAGGATAGCTCACTGGTCCCCACTATTTCTGGATCATGTAGCCCGGCAGCACACAGCATACATAATAACCCAGGGTTCATGTTACTTTTTATTTGTTCATGATTGCCTCATCTATGTGTATTATTGTCTTATGTGCAATTTTAATACCTCTCTTCAGTCTAAAGGACATAATTTAGTGGGAAACCAGGCCTAGGCTCAGGACTGCTCCCCACTTGAAGCAGAGGGCAATGTTGTGGCTCCCCATTTATCAACATGTGGCTCACTGGCCTGCCTCCATATTGGGACACCGCAGACATCACCATAGTCCTCATGTAGTAGCCTCCACCTTGGGACAACAAGCAGGTTCTGGTGGCAGCTGCCCACCACAGCACCTCAGGCCACAGTGCTGCATCTCTGAACAGGCTGCCCAAAGCCATCATAAGAACCACCCTTTCAGCTCCATCTCTGAAAGTGGTCACCTCCATCCTGGGACACCTCCACTGCTATCTTGGGTTACCTCTACTGCCTCCACCACCATCTTTAGTTGTGGCAGCTTCCGTCTTCAGACACTGGCCAGGGGCTGGAAGCCCAATACCAAGGTTCTTACAGGTTTGATGCTACTTCTGCCACCAACTAGGGATATGGCTGCTTCCATCTAGGGACAACAGCCAGGACCTGGAAGAGCATCACCAATGTCCCTGCAGGCTAGGTTATACCAGAGGTATCCCTGCTAGGTTGCTGATAATCACCATCTTGTTGCAGAAACAGGAAAGAACCTTGCACGCGGTTGCCTCTTTCCCTCTTTTCTCCTGCTAACAGCCAACTTGATTCATCTTTCACTCTTCGTATGATCTATCACCTCTATATTCTCACCTCCTACCTCATACTTCACACCCTACACCAACACCCCATTGTCCACCAGTAGAAACTATAGACCCTTTTGCAAACCTGTTGTTTATATTGCAGATATTAATTGAACACATCATTTCTGTTTATTGTGACAGTATTATAATCATCTAATCAGGAACTGTTGGGTTTAAAGCTATATATCATTTGTATTGGGTGCTGTTAATATTGATCTCCATCTAAAAGGTAAGACACCAGAAACCTGCAGGGACATTATAAGAATATGGTATAGAAACTGTAACACCTTGGATCTGCACTCCTAGAGAGGAAAAAACAGAAAAAGCATGAAAAGGCAAGGGAAGAAAGTGCCCCAAACAAACCAAGATGATACAATAATAGAATCCATTGACAGAATAGTAGATGAAGTGTCAGAGAAGCAGTTCCAAATGTACATAATTAAAAAGATCTGCAAATAAAACAATCACATAAGAGAACAAATACAGGCAATAATTCATCACTCCAACAAAGAGATAAAAGAGCAAATACAGGTAGCAAAACATTACTTCAAGAAAGAGATAGAGATTCTTTAAAAAAAAGAAAGAAATAAATAAAAACACAAAAACTTGAAATGAAGGAAACAATAAGCCAAATAAAAAATTCAATAGAAAGCATCACCAACAGACTAAATCACTTGGAAGACAGAAACTTGGACAATGAAGATAAAATATACAATCTTGAAAATAAAGTTGGCCACACAGTGAAGACAGTAAGAAACCATGAGCAGAAACTCCAAGGATTATGGGATATCATCAAAAGACCAAATCCAAGATTTATTGGTATAGAGGTAGGCACTGAGATACAAACCAAAGGAATGCACAATCTCTTCAATGAAATAATATCCAAAAACTTCCCAAACATGAAGAATGGTTTGGAAAATCAAATACAAGAGACTTACAGGACACCAATTGTACAAAAATTAAAACAGATCTATACCAAGGCACATTATAATGAAAATGCCTAGCATACAGAATAAAGATAGAACCTTGAAAGCTGCAAGAGAAAAGTTTCAGATTACAAATAGGGGAAAACCAATTCACATGTCAGCAGATTTCTCAACTCAGATCGTCAAAGTTAGGATATACTGGAACAACATATACCAAGCTCTGAAAGAAAATGGATGCCAACCAAGAATCCTATATCCAGCAAAATTAAGCTTCATATTTCATGATGAAATAAAAACCTTCCATGATAAACAAAAGTTAAAAGAATTTACAACAAGAAAACCTGTGATACAGAACATTCTCAGCAAAATATTCCATAAGGAGGAAATGAAAAACAATGAAAATCAGCCACGGGACAAACTGCACTAAAGGAAAAACCAAACACAGGAGAAACCAAGTTAAGTAAAAAACCAAAACAAAATGACCAGAAGCACAAACCATATTTCAATAATTACCCTGAATGTTAATGGCCTAAATTCATCAATTAAAAGACATAGACCGGCAGATTGGATTTTAAAAGACCTAATAATACACTGCCTTCAAGAGACTAATCTTAGCCAGATGTGGTGGCACATGCCTGTAATCCCAGCCCTTTGGGAGGCTGAGACAGGAGAATTGCAAGTTCAAAGCCAGTCTAAGCAACAGTGAGGCACTAAGCAACTCAGTGAGATCCTATCTCTACATAAAACACAAAATAGGGCTGGGGATGTGACTCAGTGGTCAAGTATCTCTGAGTTCAATCCCCAGTACCAAAAAAGAAAAGAGAGAGAGAGAGAGACTCATCTTATTTAAAAGACATCCACAGACTGAAGGTGAAAGGATAGGAAAAATCATACCACTCACATGAACCTCATAAACAAGCAGGATTTTCCACCCTCATATCAGATAAAGTGGACTTCAAACCAAAGATAGTCAGAAGGCATAAAGAAAGTCATTTCATACTGCTTAAGGAAATCATACATCAATAAGACATAACAATCATAAATATTTATGCCCCAAAGGAATGTATACATATATCAAACAAGCCTTTCTAAATTTCAAGAATCAAATATACCACAGAACAATACTGGGTGACTTTAGCACACCTCTCTCACCACTGGATAGATCTTCCAAGCAAAAACTATAGAACTCAATAATACAATCAGTATTTTAGACTTAACAGACATATATAGAATACTTCATCCATCAATGAGCAAATACACACTTTTCTTAGGAGCGTATGAATCCTTCTCTAAAATAGACCATATGTTATGCCAAAGCAATTCTTAGCAAATACAAAAAATAGAGATACTACCCTGAACTCTATCAGACCATAATGGAATGAAATTAGAAGTCACTGATAAAATAAAAAATAGAAGTTACTCCAACACCTGGAGAGTAAATAATACACTATTGAATACAGCATGGATAACAGAAGACATCAGGTAAGAGATTAAAAAAAAACTCCTTACAGGTAAATAAGAACTCTGACACAACAAACCAAAATATCTAGGACACTATGAAGGCAGCACTAAGAGGAAAGTTCATTGCATTAAGCTCATTCATTAAAAGAATAAAAGGTCCGCAAATAAACAACCTGACATTACATCTTAAAGCCCTAGTAAAAGAAGAACAAATCAACATCAAAATTAGTAGAAAACAGAAAATAATTAAAATCAGAGTTGAAATCAATGAAACTGAAACAAAAGAAACAATTGAAAAAATTGACAAAACAAAAAGCTACTTCTTTGAAAAACTAAAATTAATAAACCCTTAACCACTTTAACAAAAAAGACAGAGAAAACCCAAATTACTAAAATTCATGATGAAAAAGGAAATATCACAACAGATACTATTGAAAAACAGAAGATAATTAGAAATTAGTTTGCAAATTTATACTTCAATAAAATAGAAGACATTGATAAATTTCTAGAGAAATATGATCTTCCCAAACTGAACCAAGAGGACATATACAATTTCAAGAGATCAATCTCAAGTAAGAAAGTAGGAGATGCCATCAAAAGCCTACCAACCAAGAAAAGCCCAGGACCACATGGATTCTGAACCAAGTTCTACAAGACCTACAAAAAAGAATTAATACTGATACTCCCCGAATTATTCCATGAAATAGAAAAGGAGGGAACACTTTCAAACTTAATCTAGGAGACTAGTATCACCATGATACTAAGCCAGACAAAACACATCAAGGAAAGAAAACTTCAGATCATTATCCCTGATGAACATAGATGCAAAAATTCTCAATAATATTCTGGCAAATCACATACAAAAACACATTAAAAAGATAGCTCACCATGATCATGTGGGGTTCATCCCAAGGATGCAAGGTTGGTTCAACATACGGAAATCGATAAACATAATCAATAAACATAATTCATCACATTAATGGACTTAAAGATTAAAAGCAAATGATCATCTCAATAGATGCAGAAAAAGCATTTGACAAAATACAATACCCTTTCATGTTTAAAACACTAGAAAAACTAGAGATAGTAGGAACATACCTCAGCATTGTAAAAGCTATCTATGCTAAGCTCAAGGTCAACAACATTCCAAACAGAGAAAAATTAGAAGCATTCCCTCTAAGAACTGGAACAAGACAGGGATGCCCTCTCTCACCACTCCTATTCAAAATAGTCTTTGAAACTCTAGCCACAGCTATTAGACAGATGAAAGAAATTAAAGGGATATGCATAGGAAAAGAAGAACTCAAACTATCACTATTTGTCTATGACATGATACTATATGTCGTGGATCCCAAAAACTTCACCAGAAAACTTCTAGAATTAATAAATGAATTCAGCAAAGTAGCAGGATACAAAATCAATACCCATAAATCAAATGCATTTTTATACATAAGAGATGAACACACTGAAAGAGAAATTAGGAAAACTACCCCATTCATAATAGCCTCAAAAAATAAAATAAAATACTTGTGAATCAATCTAACAAAAGAGATGAAAGATCTATACAATGAGAACTATAGAACACTAAAGAAAGATATTGAAGAAGACTTTAGAAGATGGAAAGATTCCCATGTTTTTGGATAGGAAGAATTAATATTGTTCAAATGGCCATACTACCAAAAGCATTATACAGATTAAATGCAATTTCAATTAAAATCAAAACAACATTCCTCATAGAAATAGAAAAAGCAATCATGAAATTCATTTGGAAAAAAATAAGAGACTCAGAATAGGCAAAGCAATCCTTAGCAAGAATAAACCAGGAGGTATCACAATACCAGAACTTAAAATATACTACAGAGCTATAGTAACAAAAACAGCATAGTATTGGCACCAAAACAGACATGTGGATCGATGGTACAGAAAAGAAGACACAGAGACAAACCCACATAAATACAGTTACGTCGTACTAGACAAAGGCACTGAAAGCATACATTGGCAAAAAGATAGCCTCTTCAACAAATGGTGCTGGAAACACTGGAAATCCATATGCAGCAAAATGAAACTAAACCCCTATCTCTCACCATGCACAAAACTTAACTCAAAGTGGATCAAGGACTTAGGAATTAGAGCAGAGACTCTGCACCTAATAGAAGCAAAAGTAGGCCCAAATCTTCATCATGTCAGATTAGTTCCTAACTTCCTTAATGGACTCCTAAAGCCCAAGAAATAAAATCAAGAATTAATAAATGGGATGGATTCAAACTAAAGATTCTTCTCAGCAAACAATCAATAATGTGAAAAAAGAGCCATTAGAGTGGTAAACCATCTTTACTACACACATATCAGAGCACAAAATTCCAGGATATATAAAGAACTCAAAAAACTTAGCACCCAAAAGAACAAATAACCCAATCAATAAATGGGCCAAGGAACTGAACAAACACTTCTCAGAAGAAGATATACAAATATATGATCAACAAATATATGAAAAAATGTTCAACTTCTTTAGTAATTAGAGTAACGGGAATCAAAACAACTCTAAATTTCATCTCACTACTGTCAGAATGGCAATTATCAAAAATATAAGCAATAATAAATGTTAGCAAGGATGTGGGGGAAAAGGTTTACTTATACATTGCTGGTGGGACTGAAAATTGGTGCAACCACTCTGGAAAGCAGTACAGAGATTCCTTAGAAAACTTGGAATGGAACCACCAGCTATCCCACTCCTCGATCTTTACCCAAAGGACTTAAAAACAGCATACTACAGTCACGCAGCCACTTCAATGTTTATAGCAGCTCAATTCACAATAGCTAAACTGTGGAATCAACCTAGATGCCTTTCGATAGATGAATGGATAAAGAAATTGTGCTACATATACTCAATGAAATATTATTAAAAGAGAATAAAATCGCAGCATTTCCAGGTAAATAAATGGAGTTGGAGACCATCATGCGAAGCAAGTAAACCAATCCCGAAAAACCACATGCCGAATGTTCTCTCTGGTAAGTGGATGCTGATCCATAATGGGGGGCATGGGAAGAATAGAGGAAATTCGATTGGGCAAAGGGGAAGGTGGGGAGAAGAGGGAGTATGGGAGCAGGAAAGATGGTGGAGTGAAACGGACATCATTACCCTAGGTACATGTATGACTGCACAAACGGTGCAACTCTACATGGTATACAACCAAAGATGTGAAAAATTGTGCTCCATTTGTGTACAATGAATTGAAATGCATTCTGCTGCCATATAGACCTAATTATAACAAATTAATTAATTAATTAATTAATAATAAAGGACATAACTTGGGGGAGTCTAAAGCTATAGAAAACCTATGGCTGATAAAATATGCCCATAAATCTATTTGTGATATTATTAGATCTGTCACAGAGAACAGGAGTTTACAAGTGATAGGTCTTTAACGGAAATATATCAATATTTTGAAAAGATGCATACACCCCCATGTTCATTACGGCACCATTCTCAATAACCAAAATATGGAATCAAAGTAAGCATCCATCAATGGACAAATAGATAAATTGTGACTTATAGTATGCATTTTTTTGGTAGTGCTAAAAGGGAACCCAGGACCTCACACATGCTAGGCAAGTACTCTACCACAGCTTTGCATCTCTAGCACAGTGATATGACATGTGTGTGTGTGTGTGTGTGTGTGTGTGTGTGTATGTGTACTTCATCCATGAAAAAGGAATAAATTCTACCATTTATGACAGTATTCATGAACCTGGGGAACATTATGCTAAGTTAAATAAATCAGACACAGAAAAATATTCTATGATTTCATCTATGTGGAATCTAAAACTGTTCAACTCATAGAAGCAAAGAGAAGAACAGTGGTTGTCATGACCTAGAGGGAAGAAGAAATTGGAAGATGCTGGGAAAAACAAACTTTCAGTTAGAACATGAGCAAGTTCTGGGGATCTAATGTATAGCATGGGTGGTGATGGATGTGTTAATTAATTTGTGTTAATCATTGCCCAATGTATACATCAAATCAGCATATTGAACATCTTGAATATAGACATGCTTTATTTGCCAATTAAATATTTTAAGATTCAAAAACTGAAGTAAGAAAATGCAGGAAAATATAACATGTGGACTTCTATATTTAGTCCTGACATGATATAATGAAACCTTAGAAGCTGTTACTAATATCCTTAGAAGAAATAAATTGAACAAAGGTAAAATCAAGACTTTTTTCAGACTCATCATAAAACTAAGGATTCAGAGTAACTGATCACCCCAACATCTGCAATAGTAGCTAAGTCCAGAAAGTCAAAGCTGCTTGCTGAAGCAGAAGACACTGAAGCCACAAACCTGTAGAACCTTAGATAGCAGTTTTGACCAATTGCTAGAGGCTGAAAGTGAACCAACAGAAAGAGAAACTCCTAGGGACTCCAGACCTAGGGAATGGCCACAGTGTGGTAGCTTTTAATTCCAGGAACCACTCCAGTTACAGGGAAGGTTTTAGAAAGATCCCTAGCAAGGAGGAGTGGAGGATTAATCACCCAGAGAGTTCTCAACAAAAAACATCTATTTGCCCAGGGAAAAAGAATTTAGCAGAACCTTAATCCAAAGGACACCTCTCCATTTGAGCCTTCCCTAGCCTTTCTGTGTCACCTGAGGTGGGAGAGACAGGCACCAGTAAAACAAGTAAGAATATCACAGCCCAGACACACAAGACTGACATTTAGTCCTGAGATTATAAAACTCTACTGCTATGATTCTCACACCCAACCATCATACTGATAAGGCTCTGGCATAATAACAATGCCAGACATGATCTCTGTCTAAGGAAGAATCCTCAGGGAAGCCCAAAAGTCAAATAGCAAGAAATAATTGAAACTTGAATTTATTTAAAATGTCATTTACATTAATAGTCCAAATAAATGCAATACTTAGGTATATATCTAGCAATATATGTACAAGACTTATATGAGGAAAATCATAAAAATGATTAGAGACATAAATGAAAGAAAAATAATTGGAAAGGCAATAAAGGGTCACAAGACTCAGTATTAAAAAGATGTCATTTCTCCTTAATTTGATCTACAGATTCAATGTCATCCCAATCAAACTTCCAACAGGCAATTTTATGTATATTAAAAATTGATTTTGAGGTTTTTATGAGAAAGCAAAAAACCTAAAGTAGCTAAATCATGACTGCAGAAGAAGAAAGTTGAAGGATCTATGGTACCCAACTTCTAGAATTATTATAGCACTACAATAATCCATAGTGTGGCACTCTCAAAGGACAGGAATGCGATTCAAAGAAATAGAAGAGGAAATGGAGAATTCGACCCACACAAATGTAGTCAACTGATCTTTGACAAAGAAATAAAGATAAATCAGTTGGAAATGAATCGTCTTTTCAGCAAATTACGGTGGAAAATTGAGGGACCTTCCACTAAATATCCGTCCTTAAAACTGCCAGGTCTTCAGCCAGGTGCAGTAGCGCACGCCTGTAATCCCAGCACTTTGGAAGGCTGAGACAGAAGAATTGCAAGTTCAAAGCCAGCCTCAGCAACAGCAAGGCACTAAGCAACTCAGTGGGACCCTGTCTCTAAATAAAACACAAAATAGGGCTGGGGATGTGGCTCAGTGATCGAGTGCCCCTGAGTTCAATCCCTGGTACCAAAACCAAAAACAAACAAACAAATGAAAAACCTGCCAGGTCCTCAGGTTTTCAAAAACAGGAAAGTGTAAGAATCTCTTACAGTCGAAAGAAGCCTGAGGAGACATGAAGACTTCATGCAATGTGGTATCCTGGCTGGGACCCTGGACCAGGTAAAGGAATGTGGGTTAAAACTAAGGAAATGTGAATAGGACGTGGATTTTAGTTAATAATATGTATTAATATTTGTTCACAAATGATAACAAATGAACTATATTAATGGAAACTGTTAATAATAAGAGAAATTGATGTGGTTTATATGGGAAGTTTTTATACCGTCTTAATTTTTCTGTAAATTTAAAGCTGTTCTAAAAGAAAAAATTTGTCAAAAATTAGTAACATGCACTCTAATAATCAGTAAAAATCACTACTAAGGAGACAAGGGTATAGCTCAGTGGTAGAGTATTAATTTGTCTAGCATATACAGGGTCCTGAGATTGATCCCAGCACTGAAAAAAAATCACTGTTAACATTTTGACATATGCATATGACCCATTTATATATAAAACTATATTTTTCCACAAAATCTTTCTTTCTACACATACTACTTCATATCCATTTTCACATTTCAATACATTATAATTAATTTCAGTAATTATAGTTATCAATTATCATTCCATTATACTATAATTAATTACACTACTCTGACATTTCTCTGGTTCCCGATTGTTTGCTAAACCACTCTGTAATTTATTTGTAAATTTTTGAGCATGTCACAATTAACTCTTTAGAAACATTTCTAGACGTGAAATTCTATGATCAAAATTTGAAATCCTTTTTATCAGAATTAAATTATTCCAGAATTCACATACTCATTGTATTTATTAGAAATGCTGCCATAACACAATTGACAAAATAAAAATATTTTTAAAATAAAGGAAATTTATAAACTCTTTAAGAAGTGTGTATGTAATACTAAGAAGAAAGGGATCAAACATACAAGTGTTAATTGTCATCCATAAATAGTATATACAAGTGACTTGACAGAAGTACTTACATAATGCTAGCATCTTTAAATAAGAAAAATAGAAGAATTGAATGAAGGAGGAATGCAGGAGGAAGAGAAGAAGGGAATGGAGGAAGGGAACAGCTACTGTGAAAAAATTATGCAAGAGACTTTGTCCTATAACTATGCAAAATACTGAGATTTCATTGAACAAGAGGACTAAATTTTGAGAAAATTATGGCTACCATTCTTTTCAACAGTTAAAAAGCAATAGTTGGGATATATTACATTTCTTTTCTGTCGTTTTTGTGATAATAAATGAATAGCCAAAACACTTAGATCTAATGATCATTCATTTCTCTCTCCAATGCTTCTTTTTAATATTCCTTACATTTTATATCATGATTTAAGGACATACACACTCACTTGTTCCCAAGATAACCATATTTGAGATGTGCCCACATTACAAAGACAAGATCTTTTATGTGTTTGTGTGTACAGGTAGATAACTCTACAATATATCCGCCTGCATCTCCTTTCTTATTTAGAGTATCTAGTACTTTCAAGGTGTACACACTGCATTTGGTGGTCAATATCATCTGTGGGGCAGGTGCTCATGAGCTGGCCTGCCTTGGTTCATTGCTTGGTTTCATCAGTCAACAGTTGTCCTAGTTACTCCTGTATTTTCAAGGTACTTAGCCTTTCTATACCTTAGTTGTCTCCCCATAAAGGGGGACATTTATAGTACCTGTTTCAGGGAGCTGTTGTGAAGCCTCGTAAGTATAACATAGCTAGTTTTGAACTTAATGACGGATTCAATTTAATGATGGTATGAGAGCAATATGCATTCAGCAGAAACTATGCTTCAAATTTTGATCTTTACCTCTCAATGTGCAGTAAGATACTCTCTCATGATGCTGGGTAGGAAGTCACGGTTCTCAGTCAGCCACACAAGCATGAGGTAAGCAACAGACACTATGGTATTCTGTGTTGCTAAGCTCTGATGTTTGGTAGGTTAGGTGTGTTAAATGCATATGGGACTTAACAACATTTTCAACTTGCAATGAATTTGTTGAAAAGTAGCTCAATTGTAAGAGCATTTATATGTAACATAGAATATTGTTTAATATAATATATAATGCATTATATATAAATTATATGTATATAACATAAATTATTTTATTTATTTATATGAAGATGTGGATATCAGAACAGTGCCCAGCACATGGTGATCACTGAATTGGTGCATACAATTATTAAACTCCCAGAAAAATCCTGCAAGGGAAATATTCATATTTCTGTTTCATAGAAGAATCTGAGGCTCCAAGAATCATCATGGTTTCCCCTTGAGGCTCACAGCTGGTAAAGAACTCAGTGAGGTTTGAAAACAGATGTCTGAAACAAAGAAATGCTTTCCTTTGAATCACCATGTTTACTATTAATAATGACTAATGTTGTTTTGTTATAAAAATGCATTTCATAGGCTTATTATTGGCTAAAAAGAAAATGATTTTGTCATAAATATTTTCACCACAATAAAGCTTAGTAAGAATCTGTTACAGTGTTATTGAGAGCTTAAGTATGAGTGTTTAAGTAATCCAAAGAATTGGGGAAATTCTGTACTGGTAATAGAAACCAGGAAAAGGTTCTAACCATAAGCTAAAAGCCTCAGAATTTCTTTAGCACTCTGCACAAATTGAAAACAATGGCATGATTAGCCAACACCAGTGTACCACTATTACAGAAAAGCCCCCTACAAGTCAAAGGAAGTAAGCCCAGCTGAGCACATAACCTGCAGGAAGAAAGGCTGTTGGTGAGGTGGACTTTGGCCTGCTGATGGGGAGGAGGTCGCAGTCCATAGCTGCTGAGTCCAGGAGCACCTGGGCAAAGAGAAGCAGCTCCTCAAAAATGCTCGTTCACCCACATGCAAATTCACCCCAAATGGATTTGTTAGCCTGAAAACAGAAGCTATACCACCATGTTTCCTAATCACATGAGCAATGGCAGAGAATGGAAAAACTGTGTTTCAACACTCTCCACAAGAAAGAGCAAGAAAGTAAGACAATTTCCTTTGGTAGAGTGGCAAATCGTCCCACTCAGTTCACCACCCCCCTCTCTCTCAGAATGCGTTCCACTGGTGAATATAGTTATTATAAAATAAAAGTGTTTGTTTCCCCCTCCTCTGCACCTTGAAGATACAGAGAGAGACCAAAACAGACTTGTTAGAACTCACTAGAATTTTCTATGTTGGACAGCACTGGACCCTTGAGGATATACAGAGGAAGAATAATGAGACACAATATCACAGACTTCAATTCAAAGGAAACAGAGCAATCCAAGATATCAGCCAAGTATTTCTCAATTTCACCATGAATCAAATTTTCTGCAATAAAAGGATACAGATTTGGGGGAAAGTTAAAAAGACTCATACTTAAAAATCTACATTAGTCAATCTTTAAGAAACAGCCACTTGAAATCTGGGAGGAATCCTATGCCCCAACTAAAAATTCCAAGGAGGGCATTGCAGTCTCCATGAGAATCCCCTGAAACGCTAATCTACCAAAGCAGAATGTTCTTATGAGATTAGTCAATTTGCAAGAATTAAGAATACTAACAACCCAATCAATAAATGGGCCAAAGAACTGAACACAAACTTCACAGAAGAAGATATACAATCCATCAACAGACATATGAAAAAATGTTCAACATCTTTAGCAATCAGAGAAATGCAAATCAAAACTACCCTAAGATTCCACCTCACGCCAGTCAGAATGGCAATTATCAAGAACACAAACAACAATAAGTGTT
>PVHX01015172.1:0-18347 GCA_004024805.1 Geosciurus inauris
AAAAAAAAAAATGAGTTGAATGACAACAGTCTTGTTTTCCAATCTGTAAGTCACTGCACTGTGGCTTGATGGAAAACAACTGGGCCCGGGACCTGCTTTTGTGCCACACTCCTGTGCTATGCTCAAGAATATGAGGAAAGCCAGGCGCGGACACATGTAGTTCAAAGTGGGGAAAGTCTTCATAACTGTTCTAGATAACCATGGCTCTCCACCCCGATACCACACCAAAGCTGGAAGAAGCAGTTCCTGCAGGCCAGTTATACCCATAACTGTGGGTCCTCACACCATGACTGGTTATTTGGGAAATATCTCCTCAGTTCACGTTGGTTATTTGGGAAATAACTACCTACTGAGTGATGAAGAGTTCCAAAGTTCACATATTTCATGGACAAGATCAGGGCATTCCATTTGTCACCACCACAAATCTCATCAGAAAAGTTGTACACTAGGCACAGGGACAACGCCAAGCCCATGTGACAATTTCTCCAAAATTCTCACTTTCACGTGAATCCTCAGATTTCATCACTGGTGACAAGCACTGCCAGTTGTTTTCCTTGAAACCACAACAAGTTTGCTTGGATCATTTTCAGAAAAACGTCTGTCCAGTGCCCCAGTGTGAATAATCAGCAAATATCTGCAAGTGCTTCCAATTCAGTGGCCTCCACAACCTGCCAGGGCAGTCTCAAAAACACTTCCATTTTGTCACACTGAAGATAAAATGCTGTGCACTCAGGGGTTAGTAAGATGAATCCTCTCCTCTTCATTCAAGGCATCCTTTACAGTGTGTGACAGTGACACCAAGGGTCTGGCATAATTGGGCAGTCACATCCAGTCAATCACCGTGAGTGCAAGTGCCGGGACAGTGGAAAGGGCAAGTGTTGCCTCTGCTAACGTCAGAAGAGCTCTGACCTCAGGGAAGCCTGCAGAAGGTCTCAGGGACTCCACAACCTGGGGACGCTTTGGGGTTCTGGGCTTTGAGAACCATGCACTCTGGCTCCAATGATCTTCATAGAGCACTGGACATGTCTCCCAGCATAAACCAAGGTTAGCACCCAAATTCCTGTCCCTGCTGCTGAGTATCAGGCTGTGTGAGCCCTGGTCTGAATTCCCAGGAAGTGACTCTGAATTCTACAGAGGGCAGAGGTTCCCTATACCTGTGGGGAACCCCCACACTGCAGAGCAGTTACACAGTCCCTCGCCATCACACTGTCCACGTGAGGAGCCCTGCCAAGACCTCACACAAAGTACCCTGTTGACAGCCGCTGCTACACAAAGCCCCTTAGGGAGAAACTGACAGGCAGGCTCCTTCTCCCCAGGCCCACACTGCCTTGTACCCACTTCTCTCCCAAGGCTCCTGCCCCAGGCAGAGCCTACTACCTGCAGTGACGCCGTTTTGGAGAGAGCCCTCGTAAAAGATGTTGGATGGGAAGGCGCTGAGTGCGGGGTGCATCCGGTACTGGACCTGCAGGCGGATGGGACGAATTCCCAGCACCACTAGGCGCTCAAAGAGTGACTGCGACAACCCGGCCTTAGCCGCCTTCTTGCACATCACCACAGGGCCCAGCTGGCAGTGGTCACCCACGAGGATCAGCTGCAGTGAGAGAAGCCACATAAATTGAAACCTCAACCATGAAATGGCCTAAACACCACTAGTAGAGGTCTACGGGGCTCCAGGTACATGTAACACTATCCAGCCTTTCTAATTCAAAAGAAAAAAACACTAGGTAGGAAAACTGCTCAGCACATTCTGTGACACATTCTGTGCACAAGGTTACAACACTGGACCTGCACTCAGGACCTGGTACATAGAGGCTCTGAGCACAGTGGCCCCATGGGTCTACTCTTCAAACACTCTCAAAAGGGCCTCTGTGTATTTATTCCTCACTACTCTATCAGGACACCACTCAGCATTATGTTTTTAAAAATCAAAATCTCAGGTCTTAGAAATCACCTATGGGTTTCAAAGAAGACTGGCAGTGGAGGCAAGGTATCCCACCTGCTTGGCTCCAAGGACCACAGGCACCATGCACTCTGGCTCAGTGGCTTGGGTACTCTCGTCGATTAAGATGGAGCGGAACTGCATCTTGGCGAGCCTCGGGTCACCAGCACCCACACAGGTGCAGCAGATGACATCTGCATTCTGAGAAAGGGGTACAGAGGCAACAAGAAACCCACATGGTCAATGCCACAGCTCTGGGAAAGAGGGTAGGCAAGATGGGTACAAAGGGTGTTGTGTTTCACGCCCCCTCTGGCAATTATTTTAATAAGCTGTCCTTCCCTCCCACATTATCTCCTGTCCAGGTTGCCATGAGCAGCAACTTAATGATCAAAACGGTTCTATTTTGTCAGAAGTGACCTTTCCACATAGATATAGCTCCATGTCTCAGGACAGCCTCTAAGGGGCAGTGCTGAGCTGGTGAAACCCCACACTAGGGCTGAGATTACTTTTGGTGGATTCACTCATTATGAGTCCGACAGAATGTTCCAGGCCCACCCCCGCAAGCACACGGACCAGGTTCCCAAGGTCCCAGCAGCAGAGAGGCTGGCAGGGAGTGAAAATCACCAGAAAACCATGTGTTTTGGGCAATGGGGTAACCCCACGTGTGTGGGTAAGACAGGGCAGACAAAGGGGTATGTAAAATTCTCTTTCAAAAGGAAAATAATAAACCACCCTAAAGGTGCCACCATAGGCTTCACAGATCAGTCTTTTGGCCCAAAGGTATAAAATATAAGCCCACTGCTCACAGGCTGTTCCCAGCCAGCAGCGCCCAGCCAGGAGCTCACCATGAGCAGCTCTCTCTCAGCCGTGCGTTTCAGGGCCCGATACCGCTTCTCATCCGCAGAAGACAGCTCCCCCGTCTCATCCTTCAGCTGCTGCAGCTTCTGCAGCTCTGGCATGCTGCAATCACACACCAGGTCAGGGGGCATGCAGGAGATCCATATGTGCCAGCAGTATGTGCAAGGGCCCAATAAGGAGCCCAAGGGCCAGCCTGACACCTACCTGTCCATGTTCCTGATTTGGTTGTGCAGGGCCAAGAAGGACACTGGGGAGTCAATGGCCTCACGACTCTTGGCACAGAGGCGCACAACTTTCAGCCCTGTCTGGTGGATTTTCTCAGTCAGTTGATCCACAGCTATGTTACTCGGAGCACAGACAAGTACAGGCCTGGAACAAGATGTGAACATCTCAGTTTTTGCCCAGAGGAAATTCAGTGAATGTTAATGAGCCAAGATCACTGCTTTCAACAGGCAGTGCAGCCAGCTTTGGATCTATGGCTCCAGGCTGGGAGGACACACAGAGAAGGAGCAACAACCCTGGCCATCAGAACTTCTTGCTTTTTGCCCAGCTTCCAGAATTCTCACTCATGAGAAGTAACGCTCGTGACTAAATTCTGCATCCTCACCCTCCTGTCCATATATACTCTCTGGGACCTTCAGAGTTCTCAGAAGCACAAAGGCACACAGAGCCCAAGACACACTGACCAGCACTGTGTTTATGACAGCAGCGCGTCTGGTTATTCAAAAGTAATTGCACAAGTCAGATATAGTTCAACTCACATAAAGTACACAGTGTCAAGCTGCACGGGGTCACCGCCTGCTGTCTGCTCTTCTCAAATTATCTGTGCCCGAGGACACAACTGCATGCAAAGTTCTCAGCAGATAAAATTCCCCCATTCCCACCACCCAACCCTCCATGTCTCATCCACAGGCCGTGCAGAGAGCCTACCCATTGCCTTGCCGAGCCAGGTGGTAAACAATAGTGGCTGATGTCACTGTCTTCCCTGTGCCTGGAGGGCCCTGGATCAGACTCAGCGGTCTCTGCAGTACAGTCTTCACGGCATAAACCTTCAAGTACAGGCACCAGCAGTTAGGAGGAGCAGTCACCCAGCAGCCCTCCCAACAGGCCATGCAGGGTGGCCCTGCGTGTCCCCATGGACCTGCAAGAACCTGAGAGTGGTTGAGGTCAGGGAGCCCTTGTGCTGTGAAGCGCTTTGGCAGCTGGCACTTGATGATCACATCTTCTACCTCATGACCGAGCAACTTGTGGTAGATGTAGCCTGACACAGAGGTCTCATCCACAGCAAATGTTTTTAGTGCACTCTGCATCCTGTCAACAAAATGCAACTGTGAGCCACATCCCTGGCCGTGACAATTTACAGAGATACTAGAGGTGGCAGGTGTTGACCCTAACAACAGGTGGTGCCTGCAAATCAGACAGCAGCAGCAACTGGCAGGAGGGTGAACGTACCTATCAAATGAGGTTGACTTCCACACAAAATCCACCTGGAAATTATGAGTCACCTCCACGGGTGCTCCCACACTGCTACGGAGTTCAATGGCGATCTCATCGCCATAATCTGGATGCTGAGTTAAGTTTTCTTTCTTGCCCAAAGTCAAGTTTCCCCTTCCTAGGAGACCTCAGCTGTCGGTCTTTAAATAAGACTTACTTGGTTACTTAGAAGAGCCCCCCTTTGCACCAAATGCTGAAAACATGCAGAAACCAACACAATCAGAGAGGTTAGAGTTCTCATTTGCAACCTTTGCCTTTGCTGTGAACTCAAGGTACTTCCCACTAAGAGTCCATGCACACTTGCTGGCGCAGGCTGTGCACACACTGTGATTTTGTTTTGTTTTGTTTTGTTTTGTTACTAGGAATTGAATTCAGGGGCACTCGGCCACTGAGCCACACCCCCAGCCCTATTTTGTGTTTTATGTAGAGACAGGGTCTCACTGAGTTGCTTAGCACCTCGCCATTGCTGAGGCTGGCTTTGAACTCGCGATTCTCCTGTCTCAGCCTCCCTAAGTGCTGGGATTACAGGCTTGAGCCACCACGCCCGGCTCGACTATGGTTTTTTTAAGGGCAACAAAGAGTTGTACCAACCAGTACCTACCACTCTGCACGGCTGTGCTCATCAAACCCATGACCTCACAACCATCTTTTCCCAGCCCAACTGGCCCAGCCCTCAGTACATAAAGGATACTATCGGGGACCTTGATGACGTGGCCGATCCCTTTCCAAAGGGGTGCAAGGTCCCCTTTGTACCGCAGACATATCTCATCCCCCTGCATGAGTCGCATGTCTTACGGTGAAAGAGACAGCAAGAGAGTTAGCGTTTTTAACATATGTCGTGACTTCCACCATGAAGAGTTCAAATCAAGGGACACTTTACAAGGGTGAAACTAGGAATTTTATGCTACTATGGTCACAAATATTTTAAAACTTAAAATCACCTCTTAACCAAATTATGACTAAATCCTCATTACCAGAGTCAGTCTTGGGCAAAGTGAAGTAGGCGATTCTCTTCTTGTTAAGGCCCAGGTCCCACCTGACCGTGATGTTATCTTGAGTCTGAACACATGGAAAATAAAAGCCCGGTTAGCCTGCACATAAACATGGGCCTGGACACCATGTGTCTGGCTTGCCCTGAGGCTATGAACCTCCAGAAAGGCTGTGCCAGTGGCTGCACACTGTGACTTCTGGGTGCAGAGTGACACCCACAGCCTGAAACTCCATCAAGGGCATGTCTGGGAGAAAAGCAATCAGGAACCCTCAGAACCCATATGAAGTGACCCGTCGGCAGACTGCAGCAAACAACGGGAGGGGCCCAACACATGTTCACTTCAAAGGAGGCTTCTTCCTGGGCCGTAGGCTGTGAGAATTGGCTGTAAGAGGGAAAGAAGAGAGGCTGACTGCCCTGCAGCAGGGTTCCCGTTTCGTGGGCATCTTCTTTGTAGTGACCTGGCACAAGGTCTAACTCTCTAGCTGTAAGCAAAGCTGTAAACCAGATTGCAAAGAATTTTTGTTGGATTTTAAAAGAAAACACTCAGGCTGGTGTTTACTCCGTTGACTGGGGAACTGGCTCCTCATTATTCACATGTGGCTTCAGATCTGCGTTTCTGTCCAGCTCTGTATCCTAGAAAGGAAAGCACCCTCCCCGCCTTAGGAGAGATGCTTTGTTAGAGGAGAACCAGAGCACCGCAAGCCCTTGCACACACCACATCACCTGTGACTCTTTCAGTTTCTTATCATAGTCAGCTTCCAGTTTGACCAGGGGGCCAAAGATGTTCTGGTACTGGTAAGCATCTTCATACCGCAGGAGGACATGCTGTGGCTCCTCATCCACTCCTGGCTTCTCCAGGTCCTCCAAGGTGGCTGAAGGGTTTTCCTACAAGATGAGAAGAGCCAAGTGCTTGTCCCATTTCCACCCACATGCAAATAAGCTAGAGTTCAGAAGGCACCCAAGAGACAGAGTACAAGTCTCACTCTTCAGAAAGGGTCCAAGAAGATTTTAGGCAGAGGTGACCGACATCAGCTTCAGGTAGTGAGTGGTGCCATCCCACCACAAGGAGCAAGGAGAGCCCTGGTAATGGAACTCCATGCTGCTATGTCTTGCCAGCTTGTGATGTGCCTGTGCCGCAGCTGCCACTCTTAACCTCCACAGTGCTCCCTAGTAAGTCTGTCTACAGGGCCCCAGGTGCACAGCCTGTCATACAGATCTATAACAAATGTGTCTTTTGGACCCAGCTGCCTTCTCCAAGAATGCCCAGCAGCAAATAACAGCTAAGGCCTCTTCCAGCCTGCTGTGAAGCCCACTGGCTTCTCTCTGTGGTCCACAGCAGGAAAGGCCCATCTCCCATGTCCTGCTGCCTCTGAGCTAAACCAATGTGGTCTTGCAGGTCTTCCCTGGCGCTCTTAGGGAGCTCTGCACTAGTAGACAGAATAGTATCTAGGAACAATGAAGTACTTCAGCAATCTGAAAACTGAAACAGAAAGGTGCTGGGCTAGACAATGCTTGAAAAAATAGGATCCTATTGCTAGGAGAACTAGGGAAGCCAAGGCATAAGAATCGCCAGCTTAAGGTCAGTCTTGGTAATTTAAGCACAACCTCCCCAAAACTAAAAAGAGCTGGGGATGTAGCTCAAAGGCAAAGCACTTGCCTAGCCTATACGAGGCTCTGAGCACCTCAGAAAAAAGATCTTAAAAATATTTAAGATTTCTGGTTGAATGGGTGCTGAGTTAAAATTTCTAACCCAGGGGCCGGGATTATAGCTCAGCGGTAGAGCGCTTGCCTCGCATGCATGAGGCAATGGGTTCGATCCTTAGCACCACATAAAATAAATAAAATAAAGATACTGTGTCCATCTACAACTAAAAAATACTTTTAAAACATTTCTAACCCAGTTAGAACTAACTTTATCACAAAGTCCTAAACAGCCAGAACAAGAAAAGGGTTTCCTTAGAGAAGTGGGAGTGGGGTGGGGTGAGTGGGTACCATTAGTCTGCAGAGCAGGAACCCCATTATCTGGCTTCTCCCCTTCACATCTACCTGTGCTGACCTTGGCTGCTCTCCTCCCTATAGGACAGAGGACAGCTGATCCCTTGGTTTTAAGTGGCATCCATAGCCTTCCTGACTGCTCAAGTCTGGGCTCTCCAAGTAAGTCTGCCAAGGATGGTCCCCAAACTTCTCCCCCTCATCCTCCACCAAAAACTCGCCTAAATGGTGGCCTGTGCTGCACTCTGCTTCACACCAAGCCAGCCATACATGGGGACTCACTGGCCTAGACCACACCCAGCAAGAAAATAGATTCCAGCCAGGCGCAGTGGCGCACGTCTGTAAGCCCATATTGAGAGGCTGAGACAGGAGAATCGCGAGTTCAAAGCCAATTGCCCCTAAGTTCAATCCCTGGTATGCCCCCGCCCCCCAAAAAAACCCCAATACACACACACACACACACAAATCAGATTCTAACAGTCAGAGCTTGCCCTTCCCAGAGCTAGGCCTCCTGGGTCAGGCAGCCTGAAGTCAGGGAAGGCTGTGGTGAGGTGTGACCCTGAACATTGTGAGCTGCCCACCAGGAACGTACAGGTGTTATAAGAACCACTCCGGCCTGCAGGTGCCCCCAGGCCACTGTAGCTCATGCTTCCATTCCTTCCAGAATCTCAGGTGGTCTCATTTGGTCAGGCTCTTTCTGAAGACATTCCCTCCACCCTCCTGTCCAACTGAAGCTGGCACTGCAGGTCAGAGGGTTAGCTTTACATTCAGGTGCTCACCTTCCAGAGCTCCTCTAGCTTGTTGATCTGCTGGGCCGTGATCTGCCGGGCCCGTAGCTGTTCCTGCTCAGAGGGGATCTTGACCAGCCAGGAAAGGAAGCATCGGTCCTGGATCAGGGGCTGCCACTGTGAGCTGTCCCAGTTTATGTCCTTGAGGCTGCTCTGGCTTGCACAGGGTTGCCTGCAGACGCCCCAAAGGGAGGCGGAAGAACCCATCTTTAGGACCAACCCCACCCACCCCAGGGATGACCCTTCACCCAAAGAGGCATTTCCCTGCTGTTTACTACGTGATCACATTACCTTTAAATTGTTAGTAATAAATCGCATCTCCCTGCGCACTTGAGCTCTGAACTCTTAAAACTCAGAACAGACTTTGTTTTCACAGAATTGTTTTTATGATTTAACCAGAACACACCCTGCAAAAGCTACTCAACATTCCCAATTCTCTAACCAGCCCCAGCCCCCCGAAGTTCTCATACCCCGCCAGTCAGCAAAAAACCATTTTTGAAGCATAGTACCATTGGGTCAGAGCCCTGGCGGTGGCAGAGGGCCAACCAGAATGGCCCCTCACCTGCACAGCAGCACAACAACTGAGTCGGCCTTGGCGGGGATGAAGCCGAGGAGGAAGACATTGCGACAGCCGCAGTTGTAACACTCCAGGACCGTCTCCCCCAGGGGCCCGTCCTTGTGCAGAGTCACCTCTTTGCATTTTGCCCTCACAAGGTGATTTACAATGTGGCTGAAACCAGGAAATGATAAATAGTTAACACCCAAAGTTTGGCTTTTCACCACTTCCAATTTTCGGGCCCCTGTTAAAAGTTCCGGTACTGTTCACGGTCCATTAGCAGAGGCGGTCACACCTCATCCATCTGGTGTCCCCTGGGAGCAGCCCTCCCCTGATCTGGCTCCCACTGAGCGCAAAAATCATCCCCAACTTCAACCACTTTTAAGGAAAACTTCCTTAACACATTTCACATAGTTCCTGAATTCTGTCCCTCCCCAGTTCTTGCTTTCTTAAACCCAACTCATCAGGCCTAACTTAACCTACTTCCGGGGCAGAGGCTGCTATCAGGACAGTGGATGGGACTCCAGGAGGCCCCATTGCTCCAGCCTCACTTCTGTCTTCTGGTAAAAGTCACTTCTCATAGCCCCTGTTCCTACTTCCAGGAGCAACGGCCCCTAAACTTGTTGTAAGTCAGAAAATGTGATAACTGAACATATCAGAAACCAGAGTACAGTTTAAATAAAACAAAACACACTAAAAAAAAACAAAACAAAACCCAAAACCCGAGTGGGGCTCAGCATAGTCCTCCCAGCTCACTTAACGGTGGCCTGCACTTCACTCAGCTCCACGCCAAGTCAGCCGCATACAGAGACACACTGGCCTGCCTAGGTGCAGGAGACCTCCCCAGTGCGCCTGGGAACTTTCTGCTTCAGGCTCTCCCAGTGTCTCCACTGCTCTGAGCCTTCCTGCTGACTGTCGTGGGCAGGTCATATGGGCTGAGCACGCTTACCAGCCTCCACGTCTTCCTTGCTATGTCCTCTCTCTGGAACACTGCTACTTTCCCCACTCCACCATAAGCTTTAACTCAAATGCCAACCTTTTTACCCTCTCTAGCTGCCACCAAGCCCTTCAGGTTATCTAACCAACTCCAGCCACTCTTGGCATCCCAAAAGCCCTAGACTCCTCCCTGAAGCAGCCACCACTGGACAATTAACGAGAAGCAGTGATGTCCTGTAGCCTTTCCTGCACCTACTTCATTCAAAGCTCCCTGAAGGCAAGTGGCTACCCCATCGCTTCTGGCCAGGACTCGCACAGAACACGCAATGGCGGTTGGCTTGTTTTTTTCTTGGAGGCCCTTTGCTTGCTTCCCTGTTCTTGGCTGTGCCGACTGGAAGCAGGGGTTGCCAGCTAAGAAAAGTTTTATTTAATTGCTTTTCCTGCATGAGAGGAACTCATGCCAACAGAGCAACACTTGAATTATTCACAATACTCTGAAAATGGGACATGAATGTATTGGTTAATCTGAAGACCCTTCCTAGAACACCACACTGTGAGTCACTAACTCAGAAATAACATGAGACCTGACCTTTCTGTCCATATCCCTGCTGCTGGCTTGGGAAGTCTGAGGGCTCTGAGCAAATATGTTTCTCTACAAGTTTTGATCACTTTCTCCAAAACATGATCCTAAGAAAAAGATTTCACTGCCTAGCTGGCACCAGGAGCGCTGCCTCCCAGGTCTTTGCTCTCCATTCCTTGGCTGCAGTGGAGTGAGCCCTGGGCCATCCCCACCAGCATGGAGGCCCAGCACACAGGCAAGATCATAGACTCTCCTGAAACTCAGCACCAGGATAATGCTCATCTTATCCCAAATACAAAACAAGGAACACAGTCACAGCTGCTGCTGATCAACAGCAGGAAGGGAAGCCCAGAGCTGACGGTCAAGTGAACTTAATTTAATCCCATGATTCAGGATCTGGCCCGAATTAGCCTCAGGACTGCTCAGATGAGCCAGGGCTAGAGTGACTCTTCTCAGGAACCAGCTCCTCTAGATGCCCATGACCGCTCTGGGAACAGCCTCCCAGTAAGGAAGACCAACAGGCGTGCCAGCGGCTCATCTTGCAGAAACAGAGAAATAAAAACTGGGAATGAGAATTAAGCCAACCCTACTTGCATAATAAAAAGAACCACAGAGAATAAATCAAGGGTAAATACATTAAGGCATTCACACACTACCATCTGTTTCAAGTTAAACCAGTCACAGAGGAGGAAAAAAACCAGGTTTGTTAGCGTGATTTTACATTGCGCTTTGCTTCAACATTTCCATAATTTACACACAAATTTGAGCACACCACTGATTAAAGACACATGCACGGTTTGATTATCTACCTGCCAGAAGTATTTCCACGGCCGTTACAGAACCACTTCTTGCTGGTATTACAGTAAACCACGCAAGCAGGATCATGTATTCCGCAGTAACTAAAAGAGTCCAAACATCAACAGTTAAAGCTGGAAGGGTGCTCTCTGGTTTTAATTTGGCAGGATGTAAAATTCCTTCCTCTTACAACATTTTTAAGTTTTTCATTAAGCACATACTCAAACCAGCCCAGCAACAAAGTCACTCAGGTTAACTGCAGGCTTCCCAAACCTGAGATCACAGGGGAGAGCCAGGTGAGCCCTGATCACTGGGGGTGGGGGCCACCCAGACCAGCTCCACAGCCACTTCCAGGTAAGGAAAAAGTGGCAGACCCAAGGCCATTCTAGACCCTCCCCTTTGTCCTGAAGTTTCAGGCATCTCAATTACTACAATGCTGTGGGGCAGTGAGTTCCAGGCTCCGGCAGAGGGCACTGTGCCCCAACGAACTGGGCACAAACCCTGCGGTGGAGGGCCTTCCTGGGCCTGATCACAGATGGAAGCTCATGCAAGGAGCACTTAGAAGGACCCAGCCCTCTACCCCACCCCTGGCCTGGGTTTTCTGAAAATCAACACATCCAAAACACTGGCTCTTGCTGGTTGTGGTGGCACATGCCTGTAATCCTAGTGACTTGGGAGGCTGAGGCAGGGGCAAGTTCGAGGCTAGCCTCAGCAAATAAGCAAGAAAAAATAAGAAGGGGCTGGGATGTGGCTCAGTGATTAAGTGGGTTCAATCCCCAGATCCTCAGTAACAACAAAACAAAAACAAAAAACCAACAAAACCCCCCAGAACACTCGCTCTCCATGGAGTTCTGCTTGTATACAAAGTCAAGAATCAATTTCAAATTAGAATGCACTCAGGCTAGGGACCCTCCCCTTATTTTCACCTCCCCTCCTACTATAAGGGAAGGGGAGAAACACTCTCCCCCCATCTCAAACCACGGAGACAGCAGGAAGGGCAAGGGACTGTGCAGCTTACTCCCCTACAACTCAGAGGATGATTTTCCAGCATCGCTATACACAGCAGTAACACTACTATGTTCGTAAACAATTTGTAAATTATAATAAACAGAGAGCCAAAATAAAGTGCCAGCCAGCTGAGTGTGGTGGCAAACGCCTATAATCCCCAGCAGCTCGGGAGCCTGAGATAAGAGGACCATGAGTTCAAAGCCAGCCTCAGCAACGGCAAGGCACTAAGCAACTCAGTGAGACCCTGTCTCTACATAAAACACAAAATAGGGCTGGGGATGTGGCTCAGTCAATCCCCAGTACCAAAAAGAAAAAAAAAAGTATCAACCACTAAGTGGGGACAAGAGCCATACTCTGCCCAAGAGAGCTGACCTGTATGCAGCCAAAAAGGCTACAGCAGTGGGCACAGATCGCTGATGGGCACTCTGGCCCAGGCCCACATGTGAACTGACTGGCCAGGTGCCCTGCACCACATCATTTTATCTCTTATGGTCTCAATTCCCTCATGTTTATGGCGGGGGGGAGCAAGATAAGTCCAAATATAAGACATGGCCATGCCAGAGATGAGAATTCCAAATTTGGTCAACAAACAGGTCTATCGCTTCCAATTTTCCTGGAATCATGAGCTTCAGAGAGGCAGATTTTTTAAAGACTCCTGCAGCAAAATCACTTTGTAACAGAGTCTTACTACTCTGCCTACCCTTCAGTCCCAAAGCTTACCCACTGTGACAAGATCTTCCTGATAAGCAAGTGGGCAGGGACCAGAGGGACCTCAGGACCTAGAAAGCATATAGGCCTGAGACTAAAGGAAGGGGAATCCCCAATAGCTGGGTGAGTTCAGGGTATCAGGGGGTGCTGAGTCCACCCTCTTGCCCCAGTATTAGGGATTTATGAGCAATTTACTTACTCCCAAGGACATTAATGGTGCTGCAGGCCACAATCACAGCACAAGGCTCCCATGCTTGGGAGGTGAGCGCCCCAGCCCCCAAATGGAGGCACTGCCCGCCTAGTCCCAGTGCCCACCTGCAGGCATGGATGGGGAGGTCCTTCGTGTAATAGGTATCTTCTTCATCTTCTTCGAAGTTCAACTCGGCCAAGAGCTGGCTGGTCTTAGCCACACTGTCGTCCACAGCCCCATTCTGCAGGATGCCCTCGGGTCCAACCTACAGCAGAATGGCAGTGTCACCTAAGGGAGGCCACAGATGCCAGGATTTGGCCCAGGCCCATGGCCTCTCCCAAAATAAGCAGTCAGAGTGACTCTCCAGGGAAGCCCTGGTTTGCTCTCTGCTCAGTTTGTGCTGAACGGGTTTTTCACACGGTATTCTTCCCTATCAAATCTACCCAATAAAAATGGCAAGATGACTTTTACAAACTCATTTTGGCCCACCCTGGGAACAGGTGCACAAAGTGAGACCAGAAAGCCCAGGGTGTCATCACAGCAAAGGCTCTTCAAGCAAAAGGAACACTGGATGTCATGCCAGGAGATGCAGAAAAATTTCAACTACACCACTGCCATCGCCCCTTTCCCACGAGGAAGCCTTGGTTGTGAAGCAGAAGGGGAATGTTAATGGAATCCCTTTCATCCAGGACATAACTTTACTTTTATTCATTAGAAGACAACAGAGGGTGATTTTTAAGTAACTAACCCATGAATTGCATAGGACATGTGCACTGAGGTTGCACCATCTGAAAATATACTGACTCAGCTGGCAGAGCAAAGCAAGACCTCCTAATGCCACCCCTAGGAGCCTCAAACCCTGCCATCAACCACCCCACCCCCGGCCAGTTAACCCCCTGGGAGGCTGGATCAGACAGCAGGAGTCTCATGGTGAAGATGAAACACAGTGATGATATAAAATTCAGGGCTGGGGAAGACTGACTGGAACCTTCACGGCAGGTGCCAGGTTTCTGATCTCTAAGATGGGAGCAGAAATCTCCCATCCCTGGAAGACTCCAGCAGGGGAACAAGATAGCTGAGTGAAGGAGGGGCATCACTGAGCACCTCCCCAAATTACCTCCCTTGACCACACCCCTTTCCCCAGTGTTACCACCTCAGGAACGTGTGACATTTGACAGAACCCAAAACCAACACTGTGGCGGCACAGGCTGTGCAGGACCTAAACAGGCACCTAGCCTATCCACTACTACTCACCAGTCATTTATAAGAAATAAGGACAGAGGTTTTCATGAGGTGGAGAATTCCCTAGGGGATATTCTGGACTCTGGACATGTTCAAGGTGCATCTGGATTATTTTTAGGAATACTGGTCTGTAAGGTGCTGGAAACAAACTGAAAAACCATACCACTGTCTGCCATCACTTTAAAACTGAGAAGGGCAACCACTGGATAAATTGTATATTTTGCTGTGTTTAAAAAATATTTTATATAATCCAGCAATTCCACTCCACATATTTTGAATTATTCTTTTGAATACACACACACAGTGGAATGGCTGGATCACATGGTAATTCCAGGTATAATTTTTTGAGGAAGCATTATACTATTTTCTGCAACATCTGTACCAACTACATTCTCACCAACAGTGCACAAGTTTTCCAATTTCTTCACATCCTCACCAGTAACTGTTTTTTCTTAGAAGCATCCAAATGGGTGTGAGGTAGTATCTCATTGTTCTAACTTGCACTTCCCTAACAGTGATGCTGGGTATCTGTTCAGTGCTTGTTGACCATTTTTATCTGCTTCAGAAAGAAATGCTGATTCAAGTTCTTCACCCTCACCCCCACTTTTATTGGAGGTTGAACCCAGGGGTGCTCTACCACTGAGCTACATCCCCAGTCTTTTTTATTTTTTATTTTGAGACAGGGCCTTGGCTAAATTGCCCAGGCTGGCTGGCCTTGAATTTGCAATCCTCCTGCTTCAGTCTCTCGAGTTGCTGGGATCACAGGCATGCACCATTATGCTCAGCTCCTTCACTCTTTTTTAAAATTGCGTTGTTTGCTTTTTTGCTGTTCTGTTTTGTTTGAAATTTTGATAGCTGGTCATACCTTTTCCGTGTAATGATGCTCCCGCCACTTAGCAGGGTCAGATGAGTCTATCAGTGTGGCTGTGCCAGGGCACTCACAGGCCTGCTTTCTGAAGTATGGGCTGCAAGTGCTGGAGCCAGGCCTTGCCTCAGGGCAGGGAAGGAGGCATTGTGAAACACGCCACAAGGAGAAGGTGGAAAGCATGGTCTAGAACAGGCAACAGCTGTGGTTGCCTGGCCACAAAAACTGAGTGTGGTATTTACATTTCCAAATGATTGGATTAAATATCTGTAACAGCCCTAATTGTCTCCCAAAGCCTAAAATATTTACTATCCAGTCCTTTAAGAAAATGTTCGCAAGCCATATGTGGTGGCACACACTTGTAATCCAAGCTCCTTGGAAGGCTGAGGCAGGATGATTGCAAATTTGACATTAGCCTGGGTGACCCAGGTGTCACCTAGGTATGTCGA
Organism: Geosciurus inauris; assembly: GCA_004024805.1. Classification (NCBI taxonomy): domain Eukaryota; kingdom Metazoa; phylum Chordata; class Mammalia; order Rodentia; family Sciuridae; genus Geosciurus; species Geosciurus inauris. Next base: position 15,392 of record PVHX01015172.1, read on the forward strand.
TAAAATAAAAAGGATTAAAGATATAGCTCAGTGGTAAAGAACTTGGCTCGCATGTGTGAGGCCCTAAGTTCCATCCTCAGTACAGAGGGGGAAAAAAAAAAAAAGAAAGGGAAGGAGGGAGGGAAAAATGTTCACTAACTTTTAGTCCAGAAGAGCTCCTAAAATTCCTGATCAGGTTCCATAAGTGGTTTGTTGTTTACAGTACTGGGGAGGGAACCCAGGACCTCACACATGCTAGGCAAATGCCCTTCCTCTGAGTTGCACCTTTAGCCCCAGGTTTAAAACATTTTATATATAAAGAAATATCCTGAGGGGCTGAGATTGTGGCTCAGTGGCAGAGCGCTTGCCTCGCACGTGTGAGGCACTGGATTCGATCCTCAGCACCACATAAAAATCAGTAAACAAAATAAAGACACTGTCCATGTATAACTAAAAAATATTTAATAAAAAAAAAAAAAAAAAAGAAATATCCTGAAATGAAAAATTGTGTTCCATTTGTGTACAATGAATCAAAATGCATGCTGCTGTCATGTATAGCTAATTAGAATTTAAAAAAGAAATCCTGTTACTAATGTTGGCCAAATTTTATTGTTATATTGTGTACATGTATGTATATGTAACAACAAATCCCATCATTATGTATAACTGTAATGCACCAATTAAAAATGTGGGGGGAAAAAGGATTACTCCAGAAACACTAGAAATAATAATAAGAGAAAGAAAAAAAGAAAGAAAGAAATATCCTTAGTACAGACCTTTGGATCTGTACTTTCCTGTATGCGGAGCGACACAGAAAACACCACCTAGGCACCCTCACTCTGCCCGTTCCTGCGGCATCCTGAATTTCCCTCCCCTCTTACAGGAGGATACACAGAGACAAGAGCCTAAGCAGAGTGTGGTGAACCTGTTTTGGCTGCACTGCACTTATCCCCAGGCACAATAAGGAACAGGAAAACAAAATCCCCCCAGGAACCCTCAGGAGACAATGCAGCATGGATGCAATATGAATCTAATGTAAGGTGAATGCTTCCTCACCTCACAAGAAAAGACTGGAGGCCGCAGAGGAAGATTCCAGATTCCCTGAGGCCCAGCAACTCTCCAGCCAGCCAGGCTAGGGACTGAAGATGTGTTCTCCCTCTGCACGTTTGTGGGCACATGTGCACACTGCGCCCTACTGCTGCTTGGCAATAATCTGGTGACAACAAAAGCTGATTTCTATAGTTGTTGTTAGCTTCTCCCTCTGTTCTGAGAAGATCAGGCAAACATTAATTTCAAAAATATATTTGGCACTAGAAACTATCATTGAGTTAAAACAATGCACTAGGTGAAAGTGCCTGGAACACAGGCAGGTAACACAATGGGTGAGGAAGAAGGTCACTGCCCGGCCACTCTGAACTGAAAACCTCTGAATTTGTCAAGCCCTCATACCACTAGGGAGGCTCAGGACCTCCATGCAGCCTACCCCCTTCGCTACCTGCTAGGCACCATGTGACTGGCCAGGAAGCCCAGAAAGCAGTCCCCATTTCCACCTCTGCTCCAGACACAGTATAGAAAGGCATACCCTAGAAGATCCAGTTACCTGGTCCCATACAGGGAGTCCCTAAGTTCTTTTTTTTGGTACCACGGATTGAACTCAGGGGTACTCAACCACTGAGCCACACTCTCAGCCCTATTTTGTTTTATGTAAAGACAGGGTCTCACTGAGTTGCTTAGTGTCTCGCCATTGCTGAGACTGGCTTTGAACTCGCAATTCTCCTGTCTCAGCCTCCCAAAGTGCTAGGATTACAAGCTTGAGCCACGGCGCCTGGCTTAGTTCCTAAGTTCTTTAGTCCTGTTCCAGATTTGTGAACCCAATCACAACTAAATCCACATTCAAAGTTTACCTAAGAGCTGTTGTGCTAATGAAGGCCTACAGGAATTTTTCTGTCCAGAGTCAATTACTTTAGAGATGCTACAGAACTCAGTTCATGAGCCAGGTGTAGTGGTGCATGCCTATCCGGAGGCCAAGACAGGAAGATTCCAAGTTCCAGGCCAGTCTTAGCAACTTAACAAGACCCTGTATCAAAATAAAAAAATTAGGGTGAGAGGGAAGACCTGGGGATACAGCTCAGTGGTAAAGTGCCCGTGGGTTTAATCCCCAATACTTCCCTCCCCAAAAAGAACCCCCACTGTTCACTGGAGCATCACAAAAATCATGTCATTTCCACAGAAGAAAAGCTCAGAAATCAATAAATCACACCTTAAAGTACTAATATAAACTCTCAAACCACAGACTTTTACTCCACACCTCACGCTGCTCAGTGTCTGCATTCATCAGTACCCAGGACCTTTGCACTTGCTACCCCTCAACACAGCAAGGCTGGCCTGATGTCATTCAAGGTCTTGGTTCTACAGTTCTACTCCCAAGCAGATCTTCTGACCCCATCTGGAGACTTAGTTGGACCAGTTTCTGTCCTGTTCCCTGCTGTTAGCACACCACCCAGAATGAAGCCTGCACCCCAGGAGGTCCCAATAGTGTTGGCTAAATGAATGTGTCTTCTCCTTCAAAATACAAAGGCTGAGATGTAAAGTAATTCATCACCTATTCTCCTGGCACAGGGTTTAAATGGGAATACATGGGAAGTCGACTGCCCTCCTGGGTGGCTGGCTGCAGAGAAGCCCTGACACTTCTCCCAGCCTTTTTTTTCCCCCCTAAAAAATTCCAGGCCTACAGAAAATGAATAGCCACATCCTGGTTGCCTGAATGCACGATGTACCTACCATGTTCCACATACCTACACCCTCCTTCTTACTACCTACTCTTACATTTATCTTCCCAAACCCAGTCAAAGACCCCCAGAACCAGGGCTTTCTACACACACACACACTCCTTGCTTAGGAACTCAGTGTGGTTCTGACACTGGGGTCTTGATGCACATAGTCGCATTTCCCCAATGTCCTAATCATGTCCTTTTAT
>PVHX01015172.1:18447-30499 GCA_004024805.1 Geosciurus inauris
CTAGCACTGGGATCAGCCACTCTCTGAGATGAGTCCCACCTCACCCATGGGGAGGAGCTAGATTGTGATGAGGGGACCCAGTCTAGAAGGTGGACACCTCACAGAATGACTCAGACTGGACACCAGTTCAGTAGCATGAAAAGAAGGTAGAGGGGCTGCTCTGGAGTGGAACCTAGGAACAGAGATCACCTCAAAACTGGACCTCCACAGAATCCAAGGGAAGAAGTGGATAGTGGAAAATGGGAAGCCCCACATATTAGCTGATCCTGAAAAACACACCATTGATGCTGTTTGTCTGATAACAGCAGTGTAGCTATGAAGGAAAGATGAAATGTATCTTACACATTATAGGTCAAAAGAGTTGAGTATCGCCAACTCAGATGGCTTGATCTTAGACGTAAGGGTGCAATGACACTTGGGACTTCAGAGAAAAAAGGGGGGGGGGGATCTTCCCAACTGTTAGATGGAAAAGGTAGATAAGCTGAATTTGCATTCTCTCCTACATTAGAAAATTTGTCTTCAATGTTTCCAATCCGTGGATAAGGCAGCAAGCTCTGTGGATCTAGTGCTCAAAAGGAGGCAACAACTGCCAGAAGGTTAAGTACAGCTATAACTTGATGCCCTGGCCTCTACTCAGGATCAGGAGCCGCCTCCCTGGGCTGCTGTAGCCCATCTACTGTGCTCTATAAGCCGCTGATGCTTGAGAGAGGTGCCTCCCATGGTTGGGGCAAGGGCTACCCAGAGCCCAGCAGGCAACCCAAATCATTTAAATGTTGATGTGCTGGTCTGGCAACAGTCAAAGGAATCCTGAGAAGCCCAGCTCCAACATCCAGTCCCCAAGCTGCTATTTGACCAACATATACACAAAGACACAAGGACCGGTTGTCAGCCATGGGATCCTAGGACCCAGTAGCCCCCTAATTATGGGAAGAAACCAAATTCTGCTCTCAGAGGAAAGTTTTCTGCCCAAGAAGAGTTCAAGGTCGCCAGGAGCTATGGTGTACTTCTATAATCCCAGGAACTAAGGAGACTGAGGCAGGAAGATTCCAAGTTCAAAGCCAGCCTCAGCAATTTAGTAAAGCCCAAAGCAACTTGAGAAACCTGTCTCTAAACAAAAAAGGGCTGTGGATGTAGCTCAGTGGTAAAACACCCCTGGGTTCAATCCCCAGTAACCACCACCACCACCACCACCCCTCACCGCCCACAAAAAAAGTTCAAGACTGTGAACTATATGAGAGCAAAGCTGCAGACAGCATGGGAACTGGCCAGAGTCACAGAGCATAGCCAGACATCATGGCCGTTCTCTGCCAGGGTGGACTGTCCCAACAAAATGAAAGCACTCCACCAAGGCAACAACACAAACTTCCCCTGGCTTGAACCACTGATCTGAAGATGGCTCGTCCGGTTTCAGTACACGCTGACCTGGGGAGCCCTCTTCACGCAAGGCCTCTAGGGGTAGGAGGTGGACCCTGATCTCCTCTAGTTTGTAGCCCCTCATGAAGACAACCCCAATGCTGAGCACATGCACCCAGAAGGGACACCTGGTACCCTGGCAAACCTTCCCCTGGTCCCCAGTACACACATGTGTACATGTAACTTGTGCACCCAGCCCCGACTGACCAGCCTCTTCTGCCTCAGCTCCCCCTCCAACTCCTCCATATATTTGTAAGGCTGGCCAAACCCTGCCCGACCTCTCTTTGCCACAGTCCTTTCCCAGGCCCCCAGAGTCTAAGGGCCCTTCTTCTCAGTTTCATTCATGGCTCCCTCAGCAGCTTGAGGCTCAGGATACCACCTAAACCCCTCAGCCCAGCACATCAGCCTTGCAGCCCTGCTAGCCCCACACCCAACTACCCTCCGTGCCTCTATGTCCACCTCCCCACCTGGTGAGCTCACTTTTTGAACAACTCCAGGACTACCACACATGAAGACCTGCCCTCAGAGCAGACCACTCCCCTGTTCTAGGGCCCTCAGCTTCAAAGATCCCACAGGAGGGTCACATCTGACCAGGGCAGCACATGCAGTTTTCTAACAAAGAAACAGCAGGTGGCCAAGACCTTATTCTCTATCAGCTGGTGTCACTGCCCTTAGCCCTCCAAGTACAGCAGGTCTACAGGAGGCTGGGATCCAGGGTCAAAAAGGAAGGACAGGTGGAGTGAAAAGAAATCAGATGGTAACTATGTGATGGTTGCACAACTCCATAAATTTACTTAAAAAGCTTTGACTTGTATACTTTAAAACAAGATGATTCCATGGCAGGTGGTCAGACTTCAAAGAGAAAAATACCTTTTTGTTTTTTGCTTGTGGTGGTTGGACTGAGGAAAACTTTGGTTTTTATTAATAATGATATAGTGTTAACTTCTCCCCTAGTCATTCTAAATGTGGGTAAAGAAATTAATTGGAAGAAAAAAGGAGTTGTTCCATACATTCCCCACAACTGTACTGCCGGCTCCCCATCTTGGTAAAGTCCTAAATATTTGGAAATGAACCCAGCAAATCAAATAAGGGTGAAAAGTGCTGACCAAGTACCTGCCAAGCCTTTCCAGGTGAGCAGCACCTTGTCTCCCACACTCTCATGGCCCACAGCTAGACCTGAGAGTTTGCAAAGCCAAAAAGGACAAAGTCACCTGTGTATTTTACAACTCACAACTCTTAAGAAACCCAGGACCACGAGGAATGATCATCAACTACGGGATCAGCAGGCAGAAGAGGATCTATTCACTAACCTTGGGACAAATCCAGACAGCCATCCATGAACTCTCAAAGTAGTCAACTCCACAGTTTTGAACATGAGGCAGCAACTTTTATCCTCAGTATTATGCCATGTGAAGAGGAAAAGAAAACCCTATTTTATGTCCTGAATGTATACTAGAACTACAGAGGAAATGCATGTGAAGAGCTGAGCAGGTGAGAAGGGAAGCAAGTTCCACTGGAGGACAGGCCAGCTGGGAGCTTTTGCTACATACTGTACCTCCTGCAATGAGAAAGATGGTATATTTTTTAAATATAAGCAGCTCCTGCACTTAAAAGTAAAATCTGAGTATGGGATGATGGTTGAAGCTGTGAGTAAAAAGGGAGCACTTGGCATAGGCCTGATCTGAGGATGAGAGAACAAGGTCCCCAGGTCTCAAGCAGCACGTTCAGGGTTACCTGGAGCACCTGCTCAAAAACAGTGTTCCTGTCTGAAAGGAATGCACCTTCCCACAAATCTTAATATTTCCAGGAGAGATGAGCTGAAGAGAAGCCAGCCAAGCCAAAAGGCAGGCTTGTCCCCGACTGAATGTAAATACTTCATCCCTTCACCTGTTGATGGCCATTTGGGGTTTTTTCTACTTAGGACCTCTCCATGAACAAAGTGCTGCCCAATTCCAACCACCTTGTGTGGACAGACACCTTCATTTCTCTGCTGGGTCATAGGGAGGTGAGTGGTGAACTGTCCCACTCATACAGAAGTATATGAGAATCTCAGACAGCACTTTCAGCCTTTAAAAAAAAGCCACTGGAACACTGGAATGGGCACATACTGGTATCTCTATGAGATTTCTCTTTTAATAGTCCCACTGAGTTAAACTGACATACAATAAATTGCATGTACTGAAAGTATTTTAGAAAACGACATGCATCAACATATGTAAACACTCACAAAACTGTCACCACAATCAACATAATGAACACAGCCATCAACCCCAAGTCTCCTAGTGCCCTTTATCATTCCCTGTTCCTTCCCTACCCTCTTTCTGTCCTCCCAACCACTGGTCTGCCCTCTATCACTACAGGTTAGATGGTACTTTCTAGAATTTTGTATGCGTGAAATCACAGGGTACATATACACTCTTGACTGGATGCTTCTTCCACTCACAGTAACTATTCTGATATGCATCATGTTGCTATGTGCATCAGTAGTTCGTTCCTCATTATTACTGGGTAGTGTTTCCATCTCTTACATTTTGACCACAATTCCACTGTTTGGAGGAAACCTAATATCACCAGCAGTTGAGAGGAAATACTCCAAGTACGCAGACCAAAAAGTTTGTTACCCCAGCTATCATACAAACAACTTCTGAAATTACCTTTTAGTGTCCTTTGAGAAGTGAGGGAAGGGCCCAGGAAAGGGTCGGATACTCAAAAAGAAAACTGTCCCTTTATCTTCTGGACACTTGGCAGAATGTGTGAGCACTCTTCATCCCTGGATCTCAGAGGCTTTGGTAACCGTCAAAATGAGCGTTATTTGAACAAGCTCCCAATTCAACAGGAGTCATCCCTGCTGGAGACACATATTCCACCTTTATGCAGAATTTAAGGTAAAATCCACTGTGCAAAACTGTCACAAGCAGAACTGCCATCAAGAGTGGCAGCACGGGGCTGGGATTGTAGCTCAGCGGTAGAGCGCTTGCCTCGCATGCGTGAGGCCCTGGGTTCGATCCTCAGCACCACATACAAAGCAATAAAATAAAGACATTGTGTCCATCAACAACTAAAAAAATATTTAAAAAAAAAAAAAGAGTGGCAGCACACTGGCAAGCAGTATGACTCTTCAAAGGGTTAGGTGCAGAGGTACCATAAGACCAGGGATTTCACCAAAAATGCACCCACACAGAATCTCGTAGTATACCCACATTCACAGCAGAACCATCTATAATAGCCAAAGGTAGAGACAGTCTCAATGGTCATCAACAGACAAATGGATAGACAAAATGTGGTCTATCCATACAAAGGAATATTACTCAGTCATATATGGAATGAATAAATGAAGCACTGACTTATGATATAATGTGAATGAACTCTGAAAACATTATACCAAGTAAAAAGCCAGATACACGGCAGGGGCTGTAACTCAGTAGAGTAGGGTACTTGCCTTAGTATGCTGGAGGCCCTGGGTTCCATTCTCAACACTAGGCAGGAAGAAAAAGCCCGAAGCCAGATATAAAACACCACATACTTTATGATCTCATTAATGCGAAATGTCCAGAAAAGGCAAATCTACAGGCACAGAAAGTTAAAGATAAGTGGTTGCCTGGGATTAGGGAGGGAGGATTGTGGGACTAAGGGATGAGCCGCAAATTTCTTTTGGGGTGATAAAATGTTCTAAAATTGATTTGGTGATGGTCACATAACTCTGATTATGCTAAAATTCACTTAATTTTAAATTTACAACACGTGAATTATAAGGTATGCAAATTCTGTTCCAATATAGCTATGCCACAAAAATGCCTGCCCTTGACAGTTGACAGCCACTCATCCATTAGGAAAAAAAAATCAAAAGGCAGAATAGAAGCTCAGTTCTCCTGGTGGTCCCTGGTGAATGGCTGGTTACACAGTCACCTCATGAGCACAAATAAAATCTTCCCAAATGTTTTAGGCAGCTGATGCCAACAAGCTGACACAAGGAACAATCAACTTCCTTTTGCTTTCCAGTTATATTCAGACTTTCCTGCCCCAAAATTCAGGTCCTCTGGTGATATAAACAGATGGCAGGTACTCCCTTTCATCAAATATGAATCCAAAGTTAGGCTACAGGTGGGTGGGTCATCAAGTTTAATTAAAAGGAAGGAAGGACACACCCTTTGATGTCTTCAGAAATCCACTGAGCTCAATTGCAACGTTCACCTCTAATGGAGCATTTTAATGGTCTGGTTTTGTACTGTTCAGCGTTCAGGTGCAGGAAAGTGAATCGATCATATCAAATCAAAAAGGACACGCCCCATGACCGACTGCCAACAGACCACAGCCTAACTCAAAGCTGTTGCAGGTTTGTTGTTTTATATTAGCTACAGTTATAAGGATTCCCAATAAAATGATTATCTTTCACCTCTCTCTGCACCCCTCAGCTGCCCCACCGCTGTTTGCTTCCAGTCCAAGAGATCTTTATCCTCAGTTTTCTTGACACATGGACACAATTTACAGATACAACTGTCTGGCCAATTTACACATAGATCCAGATTGCCCTTATATGTAAAAGGAAAAAAAAATATAACTGCCACCTCCAGTTTTTACAGCTGGAGAAGTAGAGATCCACAAAACAGGGAAACTACAAGGAGGTGAGGCTTTAGCCAGCTCAGCTCACTCTCCATGCAAACTCTTCCCTCTCCCTACCTCCCTTCACCAAATGTAAACAAAACTGAAAAAGGAAAAAAAATCTATATATGCACACCTGTTCTTCCTGATGCCCCAAGCCATTAAGTTTTCTATTTTAAGGAATCTGGGATTAGAATCAGTCAAATGTTTTCGCCTATTAGGGGACTAAGAGAATGCCCAAGTAGGTGGTCTACCCACAGGGGTGACTCAGTCATTAGCACATACGCCCCACCATTCCCCAGGAACAGGGTCTGAGCTCACTCTGGCTGCAGATGGGGTGGTTCCCCCAGCCCTGGAGCACAAGGATGTGCCCAGGGACACCTGTGACAAGCTGAACCCTGTAGCTCCTCCCTGGCAGAGAATTCAGAAAAATGAACCTGAGAGAGGTGCCAGGCACAAAGTAAGCAGTGAGTGAAGACAATCTGAGATCCAGAGGGTGGTAGCCACATTCTTCAGGACTCCCCCCCAATTCCAAACAGGTACCAAGGCCCAGGAAGTGCACTTGATATTCTCACAACTTCAACCGCAATTTAAAACACTTAAGCAGTCTTTGTTAAACATCCACATCATTAAAAGTAAGTTTCCGACGTGGCACACTCCTTTATGTAAAACCCACGATCACTGCCCATTGGAGAAACAAAACTCAAACACAACTTTTCCAAGGCAGGGCTGTGGAGTTATGTAACAGGTCGTTTCAGCAACAAGCAATGCAAGGAGGAAAAACAAAACGCAACCGGTCTCTTGAATAATCTCAACAGTCAGCGAGTGTGTGGTTCTTCCACGAGAGTCACAAATTCTGTCTCTGCTCCGGAAGCCTCGACCCTCCGCTTGCCAGGGTCCCTGAACCCCGGGAAATTTAAACTCGCGCAGCCTAGCGTGCCTGAATGGCCGGGCGGGGAATGTGGTGGGGGGCATGGGGCGGACTACCTAGACTACCGCGACCAGGTGGTTGGGCCTGCCAGAGGGAGACCCGCGCAGAACCTTCCGGACTTGGCTTGAGCAGACCACGGTCCCAGAGCGAGGAACTTGGGTTATACCAGGGGCAGACCTAGGACAGGTCATCCTAGACACACCCGGAAGGGGACTAAGGGCAGGTCACCTAAGATCTGGCCTGAGCAAGAAGCAGTCTTAGCCGTATGAGGGTCCCGAGGCAGATCACGGAATAGGCGGGGGAGGGACCCATGGCAGGTCAGCCCTAGTCAGGATGCAGTGGGGGAAACGGGGCAAGTCAGTTGGGATCCGGACGAAGTGGGGGACCGGGGCAGGCTGGGATCCAGCCCTGGCCGGTATGAGGGACACCAGGCAGATCAGGCCGGCCGGGCCAGAGTTGGGGGCCCGGATCGGTCAGGTCGGGCCTGGCAGCAGTGGGGGAGCTGAAGCAGGTCCCGGACGCCGACGCCCGACCCGGGCTTCCGGCGCCGCCATGTGCCGCTCACCTGCGCGTCGAGCTGTCCGGCCGCAGCGCCCGCGCCCGCGCCCCCCGGGCCTCCCGCGCCGCCTCCTCCCGGGCCGCCGGGGCCACTGGGGGGCGTCTGCGTCTGGCTGGGGAGGGTGAAGTCGGTGAACTCGAACTCGGAGCCCTGCGTGTCGGCACCGAGCAGCTCAGCCTCCTCGGTGTCCAGGAAGGTGAGCGTTTGCGAGCTGGGCCCGTACGCTTCCACGCTCATGGTGCGGCCGGGTAGGGCCCTCAGGCCGGCTGCGCGGCGTACTTCAGCCCGCTGCCGCGCTGAGGCCTAGGCCGCAGGCTTCGGGTTGCCGCCGCCGCCGCCGCCCCTGCGCGCCCGGTTCGGACCGAATCGCCCGCCTTGAAGCAAGCTAGGCAGAGAGCCACGAACGCCAAGTCGCCGACGACGACTTCCTCAGAGCCGCGGCTCCCCTCAAAGCTGCCCGCCGCTCTGAGACCCCGGCAGGAACCGCCGCCACCGCCGCCACTGCCGTGCGCGTGCGCGAGCTCGACGCCGGCGCAGGTGCGCGTGCGCGAGCCCGACGCCAGCGCAAGCGCGCGCGCTCCTCTCGGACGCCACCAACCGCGCCCCGACGCCGGAGCCCAGCAGGACGACGGGACGCGCTGCGCGCACGCGCAAAAGGGAGGAGCTCCCAACCGCCGCGGCGGGGTCGGCTTGAGGACTTGGCCCCGCCCCAACCGGTTCTTAGTGACGCTCCGGCGGCGGGAGGTGCGAAATGTGGTGTTCTGAGCGAGCACAGATCCGGGTAGTTGATCGCTGAATGCCCGCCGTAGGTGGCCTTGGAACGCCCAGCTGGGGAGGTTGGGGGAGCAGTGCGCCCCATCCCTCGAGGAGCTTCTTTTATTAATTTTGTTTTTTAAATTTGTTCTTTTTAGATACACATGACAGAGTGTATTTGACATTATACGTACATGGAGCCTAACTTCCCGTTCTTGAGGTTGAACATGGTGAGTTACACTGGTCGCGCATTCACATATGAATATAGGAAAGTCACGCCGCATTCATTCGGCCTCTGGCGTTCCGCACCCGGCCCTTCCCACTTCCTCCAATCCAGTGAACTTCTGCTCTTCCCTCCCGCCCCCTTATTGCGAGTTAGCGTCCGCAAATCACAGACAGCATTCGGCCTTTGGTTTTGGGGGACTGGCTTATTTCACTTAGCCTGCTAGTCTGGGAGAAGCTTCTTGAGCCTCAGTTTCCACACCTGAAAAAGAGATCCCATGGCACATAGTAGATGCTCAGTGTGCATTTATTTGTTGAATAGATGAGTGGGAAGTGGGGCAGTCTTAGCACTGAGCCTGAAATGCCAAGATGATGGTTGCTGCTACTCCTGGTGACCCTGAGATTTATTACCCATTTTATTATTGTTGCTATGATGGTTATTAAGAGACTGTATATAGTAAAGTGGGCCCTTATGCCTGGGATGAAATCCGGACCTGACCAGCTACTGGCTGTGTGACCCTGTACCAGAGACTTCACCTCTTTGAACCTAGGGTTTCCTTAGTTGAAACTGGGAAATAATGACCATTAAGGTAGGATAAGGAACAAATGAGCTAGTATTCACTCCTTTAATTGCGTATTTTATTTAATTAATTAATTTATTTTTGGTACTAGGAATTGAACTCAGGGGCGCTCGATCACTGAGCAACATCCCCAGCCCTATTTCGTGTTTTATGTAGAGACAGGATCTCAGTTCCTTAGCAACTCCCCGTTGCTGAGGCTGGCTTTGAACTCCCGATCCTCCTGTCTCAGCCTCCATAAGTGCTGGGATTACAGGCTTGAGCCACCGCACCCGGCTCTTTAATTACTTATTAAAGAAGGTTCATTAAGACCAGGAGTTTACCTTCTTCGTTACAGGTCTTTTTTTTTTTTTTTTTTTTTTTTGGTACTGGGGATTGAACTCAGGGGTACTCGACCACTGAGCCACATCCCCAGCCCTATTTTGTGTTTTATGTAGAGACAGGGTCTCACTGAGTTGCTTAGCACCTCACCATTGCTGAGGCTGACTTTGAACTCGCCATTCTCCTGTCTCAGCCTCCCTAAGTGCTGGGATTACAAGCGTGAGCCACTGTGCCCAGCTCGTTACAGGTCTTGTCCATAGGGAGAGTAATGCTACACAACATAGGTGCTCAGTTAAAGGTTTTCAGATAATTTAAATCCAAGGTTAACTACTAGTTTATGGGCCTTTATCTTGCAACTTCCTCTTATGCAAAGCGACTTGGAGAACTTACCCACTTCCCTTTCTGTCCCAATATTCTGGAACTCTCTAAATACTTGGAAGCAGCCCACAGGACTCCTGGCGTATACAGCTGAGTTAAAGTTCCCAGTCTTAACACAGTAACTCATTTTTCACTTTTCCAATTTATCATGACAGGAAAAGAGGCTTCATTTTTCTTCACATTTAAAAACTATATTATTAGTTGTAGATGAACACAGTACCTTTATTTTATTTATTTTTATGTGGTGCTGAGGATCGAACCCAGTGCCTCACATGTACTAGGAAAATGCTCTACCAATGAGGTGAAAACCAGCACTTCACATTTTCAGGGGTTCCAATTGTTTACTAAACAATGGGAATATAGAATATGAACTCAGATCCCATTCCCCAGGAAAACACAGTTTAAGCAGAACTGACAAACTAGCAGATAGTATCAATGAAATGCAAAGCCTTCTTAGGAAAAAAAGTAGTAGAATTTAAGATCAATCTGGTGACACCTATTAGGGTTCTAATTATACACACTTCTCCCACTTTGACCCAGCAACTCCACTTCTAAGGATATTCACTTATTTTCTACATGTACTCTTATTGCATGTACGGTATTGCAAAGGCACACTAAAAATATATATGTATACATATTTAAAACAAAAGAAGGAAGTAATGGAAGAATTGAACAAAAAACACAAGATGCATAGAAAAATAAGAAAACAACAGTTAAATCCTCATCAGTAATTATATAAAATGAAAATGGATTAAACTCTTCACTTAATATGTAGAGATCATTGGAATGGTTTTTTGAGTTTTTTGGGTTTCTTTGTTTGTTTTTGGTACTGGGGAGTAAATCCAGTGGTGCTCAACCACTGAGCCATATCCCTACCCCTTTTTGGTATTTTATTTAGAGACAGGGTCTCACTGAGTTGCTTAGGGCCTCACTAAATTGCTGAGACTGGTTTGAACTCACAATCCTCCTACCTCAACCTTCTGAGCTGCTGGGATTACAGGCATGAGCCACCACTCCCGGTTTACAATGGGTCTTAAAACAATAATCCACCTGTATGCTGTTTAAAAGAGACTCATTTTAGCTTCAAAAAGTAGATTAAAAGTAATCATGCTAAGCGAAGTAAGCCATCCCAAAAAAACAAAGGCCGAATGTTCTCTTTGATAAATGGATGCTGATCCATAATGTGGGAGGGAGCGTGGGAAGAATGGAGAAACTTCGGTCAAAGGGGAGAGGATGGAAGGGATGGGCCATGGGGACAGGGAAGATAGTGGAATGCAATGGACAACAATGCCCTAGGTTCATGTATGACTGCACATGTGGTGTAACTCCATATTGTATACAACCAGAGAAGTGAAAAGTTGTGCTCCATTTGTGTACAATGAATCAAAATGCATTCTGCTGTCATGTAAATTAGGATAAGTAAATTTTTTAAAAAGTTAAAAGTAAATGGATAGGGGGCTGGGATTATGGCGCAGTGGTAACGTGCTCGCCTAGCACGCGGGAGGCACTGGGTTCGATCCTCAGCACCACATAAAAATAAAATAAAGATATTGTGTCCACCTACAACTAAAAAAAAATAAATATTTAAAAAAAAAAAAAAAAGTAAATGGATAGAAGCTGGGCGCAGTGGCGCAAGCCTGTAATCCCAGCACTTAGGGAGGCTGAGACAGGAGGATCGCGAGTTCAAAGCCAGCCTCAGCAACAGCGAGGCACTAAGCAACTCAGTGAGACCCTGTCTCTACATAAAACATAAAATAGGGCTGGGGATGCAGTTCAGTGGTCTAGTGCCCCTGAGTTCAATCTCCAGTACCAAAAAAAAAAATATCTGAAGTAAAAAGTAAAAACTGAAAGGAGGGGGCTGAGGTTGTGGCTCAGTGGCAGAGCTCTTACCTCGCACATGTGAGGCACTGGGTTCGATCCTCAGCACCACATAAAAATAAATAAACAGAATAAAGACACTGTGTCCATATATAACTAAAAAAAATTTTTTTAAATATTTTGTTTAGTTGTAGATGAACACAGTATCTTTATTTATTTTATGTGGTGCTGAGGATCGAACCCAGTGCCTCACGTATGCGAGGCAAGCGCTCAACCGCTGAGCCATAGCCCCAGCCCCCTAAAAAATATTTTTTAAAAAAATTGAAAGGAGGCGTAAACTACAATAATTGTAAGAAACTTCAGTGCTTTACTTTCTTTTTCTTTTTCTTCTCCTTCTCCCGTCCCTCCCTCCACTGTACTGTGTTGAACCCAGGGATAATCTACACTGAGTCACCGCCCCCCCCAGAGCCTCCCCCCCTT
>PVHX01015172.1:35772-48066 GCA_004024805.1 Geosciurus inauris
TAAATGTGTTTCAAGTCATAGTACATAAACAGAGCTCAGTTTTTCCATTTCTCTGGTTGCAAATCATAAAGAGTCACACTATTTATGTCTTCATAGATGCACCTTCCCAAGTAATCTTTAAGAAGAAGAACAAAGGGGCTGGGGTGGTGGCTCAGTGGTAGAGTGCTTGCCTAGCATGCGTGAGGCACTGGGTTCGATCCTCAGCACCACATATAAATAATAAATGAATAAAATAAAGATCCATCAACAACTAAAAAAATATTAAAAAAAAAAAAGAAGAAGAAGAAGAACAAAGTTGGAGATTCACGCTCTCTAACCTTATCAACTACAAAGCTACAGTATCAAGAATGTGTGGTACTAGCCAGGCGTGGTGGCTCAAGCCTGTAATCCCAGCACTTAGGGAGGCTGAGACAGGAGAATCGCAAGTTCAAAGCCAGCCTCAGCAATGGCGAGGTGCTAAGCGACTCAGTGAGACCCTGTCTCTACATAAAACACAAAATAGGGCTGGGGGGTGTGGCTCAGTGGTCGAGTGCCCCTCAGTTCAATCTCCAGTACCAAAAAAATGTATATATATTTTTTAAAGATTCCTATAAGGAACAAGGCTACAAGTAACCATGTATATGATACTTTCAGGTATTTCTGTCCAACTAAGGAGATAATGAGATTTTCTGGTTGCTCCTAACATTATTGGACAAAGTGGGAAATGATAAGAATGAGCTCAGGGATTCCAATTCCCAGCTCAATCGATCACTGCATAGATAACACAAAAAATTATATCTCTTGAAAAATACCCTTGTTTCTTATAGCTGCAGAGCTGAGATTGCTGAAAATCAAACCCAGAATCTCATTCTGCTAGTGTCTATAATTACAAGGCAAACTGAACTCCAAGTCTAATGTTAAAGTGAGGGCCTGGATTGGGAAAAAAAAAAGAGATCCTTAAAATTGGAATTGGGACATATAGAAAGACTGATGAAACTGGAGGCACTGAGTTCTTAAATCCTGCCGTCTTCACACTTTTTTATTTTTGGTACCAGGGATTGAACCCAGGAGCACTTAACCATTGCACCATATTCCTAGCTTTTTTTTTTTTTTAATATACTTTATTTTGAGACAGGGTCTCACTAAGTTGCTCAGGGCCTCGCCAAGTTACTGAGTCTGGCTTTGAATTTACAATCCCTCCTGCCTCAGCCTCCAGAGTTGCTGGGATTACAGACATGCGCCACCATGCTGGCAAGAGTTCCTAAATTCTTTTTTTTTTTTTTTAATATTTTGTTTTAGTTGTAGATGAACACAATATCTTTATTTATTTTATGTGGTGCTGAGGATCGAACCCAGTGCCTCACATATGCAAGGCAAGCGCTCAACCGCTGAGCCATTACCCCAGCCCCCAAGAGTTCCTAAATTCTGATGAGTCCTCTTTGCCAGTAAAAGCAGCCTCAGTACCCACACCTGAGGAGGTTAATCTTACATTGCCTAACAAAACCGTAATGATGTCACCACAAGGTTCCTCAGAACCCACCTCCTGCACCACTCTTTGCTTCAGGATGTATAACTAGACATGAGTCCCAGCAGGTGCCCCAAGGTGCAACACAAAGTACAATCCATAGCCGGCACAGTGGCATAAGCCTGTAATCCCAGCACTTAGGGAGGCTGAGACAGGAGGATCGGGAGTTCAAAGCCAGCCTCAGCAATGGCGAGGCGCTAAGCAACTCAGTGAGACCCTGTCTCTACATAAAACACAAAATAGGGCTGGGGGTGTGGCTCAGTGGTCGAGTACCCCTGAGTTCAATCCCCAGTACCAAAAAAAAAAAAAAAAAAGAAAAGTATAACCCATGAGGAGGCTTGCTACACTCCAAAAGGACTACTCGATTTTTTTCTAATTTATAAAAACCAACATCTCAGGAATATGTGAGAATGGATATGAAGAGTGTGGGATGATGGTGGAAGGGACACAGGGTTGGATCAGGCAGAATGTGTTGGCATGGGCCACAGCAGAGATGTGGCCCACTGTGTGCCAATTGCATATGCTAGTTGCCTTGTTTTACTGTAAAGGAAGAGATTCAGAGTCACCCACGCTGGGAGGGTCCAGAAGACACACCTTTCACCAGTGTGTGAGAAATATATGTGTGAGGGAAGCCCAGTTTCCTTGAAGAAGAGCTCTGTGGTTGCTCTGTGTCTGGAGGCCAGACCACAGAGTGGAAACTGAAAATTAAATGTAACATATATATACACACAATATATATATACATAAAGCAGCAATCAGAATAGTCTGATTCACTCAGACCTGTGGTGTTCCTAGAAGTGAAATAAGTAGGAAACCCGCTAAATTCTTACTTGATCTGTAAAAACAGAAAAGTTCTAGGTCAAGGGAACATCTGTCCTGAATTGTAAGAATGAAGAGCCATAGTCCCTCCACAAATTTCCAGACCTGAGGTGATTGACAGACCCAAAACCCTGAAGACAGTAGAGGCTGGGCCTTAAGGAAGGGCCCTGGGACACTGCCAAAAAATTTATACTATTAATCTTTCTCTCAGACTTCTTTACCTTCTTTGCATTGAGGAAAAGGAAATAATGACACCATTTGGGGACTTCTGGGCACTGGCTCTGAACTGACATTGATTCCAGCAGAACCCAAACATCACTGAGGTCTTCTAGTAAGAGTAGGAGCTTATAGAGGTCAGGTGATCGATGCATTTTAGCTCAGGTCTGTTTCACAGTGGGCTCAGTATGTCCCAAAACACATCCTGTGGTTATTTCCCCAGTTCCAGATTGCATCATTGGAGTAGGTACAGGATAGATCCATGATCCTTGACCTTTGGAGTAAGGGCTGTTATGGTAGGAAAGGTCAAGTCAAAGGCAATAACACTGTCCCCACCCAGGAAAACTGCAAACCAAAAGCAATACTGCGTTGCTGGAGGGATTGTAAAGAATGGCACGTCGGGGGGCTGGGATTGTAGCTCAGTGGTAGAGCGCTTGCCTCGCATGCGTGAGGCACTGAGTTCGATCCTCAGCACCACATAAAAATAAATAAAGATATTGTGTCCAACTACAACTAAAAAAATATTAAAAAAAAAAAAGAGTGGCACGTCGGGCTGGGGCTGTGGCTCAGTGGCAGAGCGCTTGCCTAGCATGTGTGAGGCCCTAGGTTCTGATCCTCAGCACTACATACAAATAATAAATGAATAAAATAAAGATCCATCAACAACTAAAAAAAAAAATTAAAAAAAGAAAAGTGGCACGTCACAAACTTAAAAGGTGCAGGGATGGTGATTTCCATCATGTCCTCATTCAATTCTCCTATGTGACCCATGCAGAGGACAGAGGAAGAGCAAGTGGTTTAGGATAAGCTTAACTAAGTGGTGACAGCCACTGCAGCTGCTCTACCAGATGCAGTTTCATTACTTGAGCAAAATAACATCTCCCCTGGTGCCTGATATGCAGCTATTGATCTGGCAAATGCTGTTTTTCCTGTGTTCCTGTTAGTAAAGACCCCCAGAAACAGTTTGCTTTAATCTGACAAAGCCAGCAGTACACCGTCCCTGTCCTACCTCAGTAGAGTGCCAGCTCTCCAGCCCCCTGTCATGATTTAGTTCACAGGGATCTTCTCTCCCTTCTCTTCCACAAGGGATCACTCTGTTCCATTACAAAGTGACATTATGTTGATTGGACTGAATGATGGAGAAGTAGAGACTACTGTTGACTTAGGTCAGAGGGTAGGAAATGAATTTGACAAACTTCAGAGGCCCCCTACCTCAGTGAAATTTCTGGGGCTCCAGTAATTTGGGGTATGTCAAGATATCCCTTCTGAGATGGGTGCGGTGGCACATGCCTGTTATCCCAGCACTTTTGTGCTGGCGAGGCGTTAAGCAACTCGGTGAGACCCTGTCTCTACATAAAACACAAAATAGGGCTGGGGATGTGGCTCAGTGGTCGAGTGCCCCTGAGTTCAATCCCCGGTACCCCTCTGCAAAAATAAAACCTACTGGTTTTCTTTGAGTGGGACCCAGAACTAGAGAAGGCTCTGCCCCAGGTCTGGGCTGCCGTGTGAACTGCCCTGCCAGCCAGGCCTTAGGATCTCGCAGATCCAACAGAGCTTGAAGTACTCATGGCAAAAAAGTAGGCTGTTTGGAAACAGACCCCTTTAAGTGAATCGCACTGCAGGCCCAGGGGAATTTGTCGCAAAGCCCTGCTGTCTCTGGATAACTACCGTCCTTTGAGGAAATAGCTCCTGTCCTGCCATTGGACTTTAATTGAGACTGAATGCTTACTCATGGGACATCGAGTCACCATGCAACCTGGACTGCCCATCATGAACTGAGTGTCTTATGACTCACCAACTCATAACGCTGGGCACACACAGCCACCCTCTAGCATCCGTGAACATGGCGCATGCACTTGGCTGTCTGTATCTGCCAGCTCTGCATCTGTAGATTCAACCCACCATGAATCAGAAGTATTTGTTTAAATTGCTTATATACTGAATATGTAGATTTTTCTTGTTTTATTCTCTGAACAATAGACTGTAACAACTCTTAGCATTTACATTGTGTTTGTACTGGGAATTATAAATTATTTAGAAATGATTTAGTCTGTGGGAAGATGCAGATAGGTTCGATGCAAATACTATGTAATTTTATTTAAGAAACTTGAGCATTCACAGATATTGGTATCTGTGGGAGGCATCCTGGAACCCTGTGGATACTAAGGGGCGAGTATACCTGATTGGCCTAAGTCAACCTGAAGACAGGTAAGGTAAACGAAGTGACCCAAATGCTCCTGGTCCCCATTCCAGCTACGCTGCCTTTGCTGTCCCAGCCAGCAACATGGCCTGCTGGGAGTTCCAAATGATCAGTTGATGGAGGAACAGATGACTTGGCCTGGTTTGCAGATGGTTCTGCATGATATGCAGGCACCACCCAAAAGCAGACAGCTGCAGAGCACAGCCCCTTGCTGGGATCTCCCTGAAGGACAGTGGTGAAGGGAGATCCTCCCTGTGGGAAGGACTTCAGGCGGTGCACCTGGTTCTGACTCCGTTTAGATGGAGGAATGGCCAGATATGTAACTAAATACTGATTCATGGACCACAGCCGTCGGTTTGGCTGGAGCATCAGGGATTCGGAAAAAACACGACTGGGAAAGTGGTAACCAGAACTTCAGGGATGAGAAATGCAGATAGATCTCTCTGAAGGGGGGAAACATGAAGATATTGGTGTCCCATGAGAATGTCCACCAGAAGTGACCTCTGCAGAGGACGATTTTAATAATCAAGTCACTAAGCTAACTTGTTCTCTGAACGGCACCAGCCTCTTTCCCAGCCACCGCTGTCATTGCCCCAGGGGCACGTGAACAGGGTGCCCATGGTGGAAGGGCTGGAGGTTAAGCCTGGGCTCAGCTACACCGACTTCCACTCGCTGAGGCTGGCCTGGCTATGGCCACTGCCAAGTGCCCAATCTGCCAGCAGCAGGAGCCCCTGAGATGGTACCATTCCCCAAGGTGACCAGCCGGTGACCTGGTGGCAGGCTAATTGTGTTGGATCACTTCTGTTGGGAAGTGGTAGCGCTTTATCTGTACCGTGGACGCGTCCTCTAGGTATGGATTTGCCCTCCCTGCACCTGATGCCTCCTCCCCTGTCCACTGTCTAGCACTCCACAGAGCCTTGAAGTGGGGAGTTATGGGAAACTGTGTTAGTCAGCTTTCTGTTACTGTAACAAAATGCCCAAGATGATCAACTTTAAGAGGAAAGTCTTCTTCAGATCCACCGTTTGGGTCGGTTGGCCTGTGACGAGGTGGCACACCACAGTGGGGAGCATATGGCAATAGGAACGCATTCGCTTCACAGCTGGGACGCGAAAGAAAGAGAAGAGGAGGAAAAGAACAGGGTCCCCAAATTCCCTTGAAGGGCACACCCTCCATGACTTAAAACCTCCAACTAGGCCCCACATCTCAACAGCCCCCCACCTCCCAGCATTGCCACGGGCTGGAGTCCAAACCTTCAACACATGGGCCCTTTGGGGACTTTTTTCCAAACCTTGGCTGACATCAAGAAGACTAAAGATCACCAAAGAACTCTAGCTCCTCTTCTGGGGAAAGTGCTGGTGCATATGCTGGACAAGCTGCGTCATTTTGGATGGAAATATGACATTGCTATTGCCTTTATTTGGAGTATTTTAAAGAATAGTCTAAGAGTATATGTATGAGTGAGGACTGTTAATTTTATAAGTCAGCTTGGCTAGACCATCGTACTCAGAGATACGGAATTTGATCAAACATGCTAGATGTTTCTGTGAAGGGTTTTTATTTGTTTGTTGTGTCTTTTTTTGGTAGGAAAAAAAAACAAAGAATTGAACCCAGTGGCACTTTACCACTATACTACATCAGCAACCCTTTTTATTTTTTATTTTGAGACAGGGTCTCACTAAGTTGCCAAGACTGGCCTTGAACTTGTGATTCCCCTACCTCAGCTTCCCAAGTCACTGGAATTACAGGCATGAGACGCCATGCCTAATACCCGCCCCAGTGTTGGGGACTGAACACACCCTTGTGCATGCCAGGTGCTTGCTCCGCTACTCAGCTATATCCCAGCCCATGAAGGTATTTTTCCCATGAGATTAACATTTAAATCACCAGAATTTGAGTTAAGCAGGTTACCTCTACAATGTGGTAGACCTCATCCAATCAACTGAAGGCCTGAATAGAAGAACACTAACTTCCCCTAGTAATCTGCAATCAGACTGCCTTTGAACGGCAACTCTTTTCTGAGTGTCCAGCCTTCCAGCCTACCCTGAAGTTTCTGGACTTGTCAAGCCTCCACAATCATGGGAGACAGTTCTATAAAATAAATCTGTCTTGCTCTGTATTTACACACAGACACACACACACACACAGTGCTGGTTCTGTTTCTCTGGAGAATCCTAATATACCATTAATTTAAAAAAATTGTTCCTTTAAAAAATAGTCCAGGGGGGCTGGGATTATGGCACAGTGGTAGCGTGCTCGCCTAGCACGCATAAGGCACTGGGTTCAATCCTCAGCACCATATAAAAATAAAATAAAGATATTCTGTCATCTACAACTAAAAAATAAACATTAAAAAAAAAAAAAAACATAGTCCAGGGCATCTGGATGTGGATAAGCAAAAGAATGAATCTGGAGATACCACGGGTGCACACGCAGAGAAAGAGACCATGTGCGGATATGGACAGGAAGTGGTCATCTGAGCCAAGGAGAGGGGGCTCACACCTGCAGACACCTTGATCTTGGACTTCTAGCCCCTAGAACTGTGAGAACATAAATTTGTTCTTTAAACCCCTCCACTTTCAGAAGAGAATTTGGAGCCCTTCCTCACACCATATACAAAAATTAGGTCAAATTAATCAAATACCTGAATATATGAATTAAAATCATAAAACCCTAAAAAGAAAACATGGAGATTGATTTTCATGACCTTGGGTTAGGCAGTAGTTTCATAGATATAACACAAGTACAAGCAGTCTTAGGGAAAATAGATATATTACACTTGACCAAAATTTAAAGCTTGTATATCAAGGGGCACCATCAAAAAATGAGAAGACAAACTCACACAATGGGAGAAATGGTTGCAAACTACATATCTGCAAAGGGACTGATATTCATAATATAAAAAGAACTCTTGGGTAGGGGTTATAGCTCAGTGGTAGAGCACTTGCCTAGCATGTGTGAGGAACTAGGTTCAATTCTCAGCACCATATAAATAAATAAAATAAATGTATATATAGAAAAAAAGATATACCAAAAATAAAAAATATCTCTTACAGCTCAATAATAAAAAGACAAATAGTTAAACTTAAAAGGGGAAAGGAAGCCGGGCGCAGTGGTGCACACCTGTAATCCCAGCAGCTTGGGAGGCCGAGACAGGAGGATCACAAGTTCAAAGCCAGCCTCAGCAATGGTGAGGTGCTAAGCAGTTCAGTGAAACCCTGTTTCTACATAAAACACAAAATAGGGCTGGGGATGTGGCTCAGTGGTTGAGTGCCCCTGAGTTCAATCTTTAGTACCAACCCCCCAAAAAGGGCAAAGGATTTGAATACATACTCTTCCCAAAAAGTTATACAGATGGCCTATACATACATGAACAGGTGCTGAACATCACTAGCCATTAAGAAAAAGCAAATCAAAATCACAATGAGGTGGAGAATGGTGGTTCATGCCTGTTAAACCCTCTGATTTGGGAAGCTGAGGCAGGAGGATGGCAAGTTCAAGGCCAGCCTGGGCAACTTAGCAAGACTCTGCCTCAAAATAAAAAGGGTGGGGGTGTAGCTCAGTGGTAGAGCCACCCCTGGGTTCAATCCCCAGCACCACAAAAACAACAACAAAACCCACGGTGAGATACCACTTATCAGGATGGCTATATTGAATTTTTTTTAGTTGTTAATGGATTTTTATTTTATTCATTTATTATTTATATGTGGTGCTGAGGATCGAACCCAGTGCCTCATGCATGCTAGGCAAGCGCTCTACCACTGAGCTACAGCCCCAGGCCGGGCTATAATAAATTTTTTAAATAGAAAAGAAAAGAACACATGTTGGTGAGGATGCAGGAAAGTGGAAGACAGTGCATTGGTGGTAAGATTGTAAAATGGTGCGCCACCTATAGGAAGGAGTTGGGCAGTTCTTCAAAAAGTTAAGCATAGTGGTATGGCTGGCATCTTAAATGGCCCCCAAAGGTCAGGGTTGAAGGCTTGGTTCAGTCCATAGTGCTCTTGGGAGTTGGTGGAATTGCTCAGTCATACAGAAATTCTGTGCATTAGTCAGCTTTCCATCACTGTGACAAAATAACTGAGAATAGGGTTTTATATTTCCTTAATAAAGAAAAAGGTTTCCTTTGGCTCATGACTTTAGAGGTTTCAGTCCATGGTCGCTCGGTCCTGTTGCTCCGGGCCTGTGGCAGCACAGTACATCATAGCAGGAGCGTGTGTGTGGGGGGAGGCTGCTCACCTATGGCTGCCAAGAGGCAAGACAGGGAGAGAAAGGGGCCAGTGTCCCAATGTCCCTTCCAAGGGCACACTCCCAGTGACCTCACGTCTTCCCCTTGGGCCCACCTCCTAAAAGTTCCACTACCTCCCAATAGCACCCCGTCCAAGAGTCACTTGGAAGTGGATCTGGAAGCCCTCTTAACCTGCCCCAGCTCCTGACCTGGCCAACCACTTCTCACGATGTCACTAAGAGACCCTGGGCCAGACCCCCGGGTGTCAAGTCCCTGCTGAATTCCTGACCCACAGACAGTGTGAAAGAGTAAGCCAGCATGTGTTATTTTAAACTAGACAGTTCCTGACTTAGGATGGTTTGACTTACTATTTTTTGACTTTATGGTGTGCAAAACCCATATGCGTTCAATAGAAACCATACTTGGAATTTTGGAATTGTGTCTTTCCTTGGCTAGGCATGTGTAGTCCCATCCTCTGTGGCGATGCCTGGAGGCAGCAGTGAGCACAGCTCCCAGTCAGCCCTGTGATCATGGGGGACACTGACACTCTGGTGTGCGGGCAGCTAAGGCACGATGCTGGGTAGGGAAGGTGGATCCAGTGCATTTTGGGACACAATATTTTCAATTGGCAAAGAATTTATACTTTAGATCACCAGCTTTGCCCCTGGGACATGGTGACATGGTAGCCAGGATTCCACACTGATTTCTAACCTTCCCCCAAGACCACCTCTTCCTCCCCTTCCTCCTCCTCCTCCTCCTCTTCCTCCTCCTCCTTTTTGGGGGGGGGTACTGGAGATTGAACTCAGGGGTATGTGACCACTGAGCAACACCCCCAGCCCTATTTTGTGTTTTATGCAGAGACAGGGTCTCACTGAGTTGCTTAGCGCCTCGCCATTGCTGAGGCTGGCTTTGAACTCGCGATTCTCCTGCCTCAGCCTCCCATGGTGCTGGGATTACAGGCTTGCGCCACCACACCCGTCACCCAAGACCTTCTTTTCCCATCCTCTGATGGAACCATACACCACTACCATCACCCCCCCCCCTTTTCTTTTGAGGTACAGTCTCACTGCGTTACCCAGGCTGGTCTTGACCTCATGAGCTCAAGTGACCCTCCTGCTCAGCCCCCTGAGGAGCTGGGACCACTGACACATGCAACTACATCTGACTAGGCTCCTTTTCTTAAAAGCTCTCCCACTAACCAATAGCACCAAGCTGGGGACCAGCTGGGGACCAAAATCTTCCACACGTGGGCCTTGGGGGAAGATTCAGGATTCAAACCAGGGCACGAGGGAATATAGAAGCCAGCTGTCTGAGTGGAGGGACTGTGTTGATTGTGTTTGCTGCTCTATGTCCAAGGCCTGGCACAATGCTGGGCAAACAGTAGGTGCTCAAGGGCTGGGGTCGTAGCTCAGTGGCTCAGCATTCATCTAGCTCGTGTGAGGCACTGGGTTCAAGCCTCAGCACCACATAAAAATAAATAAAATAGGGCTGGGATTGTAGCTCAGCGGTAGAGCGCATGCCTCGCATGCGTGAGGCCCTGGGTTCGATCCTCAGCACCACATACAAAGCAATAAAATAAAGACATTGTGTCCATCTACAGCTAAAAAAAATTAAATAAATAAATAAAATAAAGGTATTGTGTCCATTTACCACTTAAAATTTTTAAAAGAAAAACAAAACAGTAGGCGCTCAATAAGTGTTTTGATGGATGACTCCATGTTACTGTTTGGGGAGAACAACGAAGGAGTTCCAGTCCTCATGTTGCCAAACTCTACAGGTTGAAAGGATGGCTACAAGGACAATCATATGTTGTCAAAGTCATCTCTGGCACATTTTCTTTCTTAAGATTCATCTACATTTTCACACCTTTGAGGCCTATGGAGACTGTATGAGGCTCCTCTAGAGAAACAGAGACAGCATGTGTGTAAAGCTAGATCCAGGCTGAGGGCGTAGCTCAGCGACAGGGCACCGTCTAGCATGTGTGAGGCTCTGGGTTCTGTCCCAGCAGCACTAGATATAAACAAACAAATACAGGATCTAGATCTAGGAAGTCCTAAGATACTGCCTCACGTGACAGCAGAGGCTGAGAAGTCCCACAGTCTGCCAACTGGAAGCTGGAGAACCAGGAAAGCCAGTGGTGAACTTGAAGACCAGAGGACCACGGTTGGCTCTGTGTCTGTGGGTTCCAAATCTGCGCATCCAACCAAAAAGATCAGAACTATTTTTAAAAATTGGTGTC
Source organism: Geosciurus inauris (assembly GCA_004024805.1). Taxonomy (NCBI): domain Eukaryota; kingdom Metazoa; phylum Chordata; class Mammalia; order Rodentia; family Sciuridae; genus Geosciurus; species Geosciurus inauris. The sequence goes on from PVHX01015172.1 coordinate 46,974, forward strand.
TGTACTGAACACATAGACTCTTTTTCCTCTTGGCACAAGTCCCTAAACAACGCTGTATAACAACTATCTACATAGCTCTTATATTGTATTAGGTATCATGTGTAATTTAGAGATGACTTAAAGTCGGCAGGGGAGTGTGGGTAGGTTCTATGCAACGCTACATCGTTCTGCAGGAGGAACTTGAGCATCCATGGATATTGGCATCCTCAAGGGGTCCTGGACATAGTCCCCTGTAGATGCTGAGGGACAAGTCTAGGTGTCTCTTCTCATGCTGGTACCACACCGTCTGGATTACTGAGGCTTTAGGGTAGTTTTTGAAATTGAGAAATCTGAATTGTCCAACTTTGTTCTTTTTAGTGCTGGGAATGGAATTCAGGGCTTCATGCATGCTAAGGCAAGCACTCTACCCCTGAGCTGTACCCCCAGCCCAAATGGTGCTCTTTTAAAGTTTACTTTCTGGGGGTGAAATGTTTATTCGAGTCTTCTGCCTTCTTTGGATTGGGTGGCCTTTTTAGTTTTGAATTGTGAGAGTTATTTTAATATTCTGGAAATGAGTCCTTTGTCAGTAGGTGATTTGTGAACGTCTCCTCGCATTCTGTGGGGTTTCTTTTTCACTTTCTTGATGGAAGAATACTCAACACAAAAGCTTTTAACATTGATGAAGTCTAATTTATCTGTTTTTTTCTTTTGATGCCTGTGCATTGGTGTTATATCCAAATAACCTTACCTAAGCCAGGGTCATGGAGATCCATTGTGTATACAGTAGGGATCAATTTAATTGTTTCTCACATGGATATTTAGTCCCAGCACATTCATTGATAAGATGTTTTTTCACACTGCATGATCTTGGTGCCTTTGTCAAATGCTTTTTTACTTTTTAAAAAAATTTTTCAGAGCCGGGCGCGGTGGCTCACGCTTGTAATCCCAGCACTTAGGGAGGCTGAGACAGGAGAATCGCGAGTTCAAAGCCAGCCTCAGCAACAGCGAGGCACTAAGCAACTCAGTGAGACCCTGTCTCTACATAAAACACAAAATAGGGCTGGGGATGTGGCTCAGTGGTCGAGTGCCCCTGAGTTCAATCCCCAGTACCAAA